>JADLZN010009772.1:0-192746 GCA_018155175.1 Sinocyclocheilus anophthalmus
CCAGATAGGGCCTGATGTTGGCAGCACAATAGCAGGGCAACCTGGCAGCTGATAGGGGGAAAAAAGAGGCAGAATGGAGATGTGTTTGTGGGAAGGATTTGTATGCCAATGAGCTTTAGCCTGGACTGACTGAAAGTCTATCTCTTTCTCTCTCTTTTTCTCTCTCAGTCACTCACACTCTTTTCTTTTCTAGCTTTCTCTCATTCTTTCCCTCCTGTGGCCAATTTGGTGCCGAGGGACTTGAGGATGCTGTCATTCAAAAATCTTGTCTTCTAAAGCTTTGTGTTTCCATGACTCCAAGCTTTGTCCTTCTGTGTGATTGTCAGAGTGCATGTGTGTGCGTAAGCGGGTGTATTCAGTTTTCCTTCTCTCCTGTCCTCAGTTGTGTGTGTGTCAGTGCTCTTCTGGCTTTGCAGTGCTCCAGATAAATTTTACAGTACATTCACGGGGCTAACAAACACGGCTATTTTCAATTTACAGTATTTTTCCTCAGTATTTAACAGAGCCAGACTGAGCAGATGCTATTTAAAATAAGAAAATTTACAGTACAAATATATATCTGACAGAGATGTCTAAATTGTGCTGTTGGTGGCTACATTTTCTGAATACAGCTAATAGTTAAAAAATATTTACGTTGTAAATAAAACAAGATTATTGGAGCATTTTACAGGAAAATGCTATGTCAGTCTTTCCTACCACAAATGTCATTATTAATTTGTGTTACTTGCTGTTTCTTTGTAATTAATTGTAAACAATATACATTGTTTCAAATTAGCTTATATAAAATAGAGAATTATATATTACATTGTATATGCATACCAATTTTCTGCTTTATATTTTCAAAACACTACAGTTCCAAAGTATAATAATCTTTGCATTTAAAAAAAGGAAAGAATTGTAGAAATAATATTTTTTTTTTCAGCAATGCGTTAAATTGAACAAAAGTGACTAAAGAGATTGTTACAAAAGATTTTTGTTTCAAATAAATTCAGTTCTGTTGAGCTTTCTGTTCATTAAAAATCCTGAAAAAATGAATAAGCAGCACAACTGTTTAATAAGAAATGAACTGATGATGATTTGAAGTACCTTTGAAAAGTGTCATAGAAACAAACATTCTTAATGGACAGATGCTGCTTTAAAAAAAAAAAAAAAAAAAAATATATATATATATATATATATGAAGATTTCAGATGCAAAAGCCTCTAAGTGCTGTTTGAATTTTTCTTCTAAAATTAGTATTTTTATCAGGCTGCTATATTTAGGTTCAGTAATTTTACTCTAATGGCAATGTATAGGTCATTTTCTATGCCATTTAAAGTGAAATAACTGAACATAAATATAGGAGCCTGATAAAAATGCTCATTTTAGAAGAAAATTCCAGACGTCATTTAGAGGCTTTTGCATCTGAACTCTTCTATTATAATTAAGTCACTGAATATCTGGAATCGAGCCCCGTCTCATGAAAATGCGTATAAATAGTACGCCAAATAAAAACGAAAACTCGTGGTATTGATATGCAAAAATGGACTTTGTGTTTGGCGTGCATATAATACGCAGTTTTCGCGTGCATATGATACGAAATTAGTGGGCGTGCACATGAAACGCAGTTTTCGCGTACATATGATACACATCTACACCACAACCCTAAACCTACCCATCGCGTAGCATATACATGCCAAAGTTCATCAATTTTTGCGTATCAATACCATGAGTTTTCGTTTTTTATTTGGCGTACTATTTATACGCACTTTCATGTGATCGGGTTGGGCATCTCTATCTAATATGCTTTATATATATCCCGTTCCAAGCAAGCTGTGAGTTTGAAAGAGGAAACCGTCTCTTCAATATGCTTTTCTGATGACTTTGGCTCGTTATGGATGCAGCCCATGATGGCTGGTAGCTGCTCGCAGGTACACTGACTCGGCCCTCAGCAGTGATTATGTGCTCACTAATGTGCCATTGGCTGCCGAGTGACTCAGCATGGAGAGGGCTGACCGAACTGCACCGACTCAAGCGTTCCTTAATGTCTTACTGGATCGAGATCCACAAATCTTCAGGTTCCCCCTTGCTGTATCCCTGTACCTCCCTGTTTCCACGACAACACTCTGGCCCTTGCCAGTGAGAGCATAACGAAAGACCCTAAGCACCATTGATGGCCTCATTCAGATGGAGAAATGCATCAGAGAGGATGAGAGGTGTGTGTGTGTGCATTTGTGTGCTTTATCTATTATAAACTTTGTTTTTAGACCTAATGTGTTCCGTAGGTAGGCTGGTACAATACACCTTTTAATCTTCATTATCGATTCTGCTTTTCAGTAAGCAGTCTGTAAATTCACACCTGTGACAAAGCGTGTGTTTTTTGGCTGCCGCTCTCATTATGAAGTCGTGCGGCTCTACCTAAGGTATGGGAATGGCTGGCGGGGAGTTTGATTGCTGGCAGGTAGATTAAAGCAGCTCTTCCGCTGGGATTAGAAAGCGAAAGGGGATGGAAGTGGAGATCACAGCCAGAGGAACACTGAGCTCTCCCCACTCAAAGTGTCCGTAATCACCCCTGGCCTGGACTCAAGCTCTTCAACAGCAGGCGAGAGAGAGAGAGAGCATCATGGAGGATCTAAAAAAAAGAACAGTTTTGATGTTTGTCTCAATTTCTGGATGTGTGTTGTTATGCTAGTGATCACGTGAGTGAAATTGTTTTTTCAGTGGCTGATGTCAGAAGAATTTTCTTAGAAAGCATGTAGATTAACGAAGAATTCAAAGATATTGAATATTTTTTCAAGGCTGCATTTAGTTGATCAAAAACACAGTAAAAACAGTAATATTATTAAATATTACGGTTTAAAATAAAATGTTTGCCTATTTAATACATTTTATTTCTGTGATGCACAGCTGAATTTTTAGCAGCCATTATTCTTGTTTTTAGTGTCACATGATCTGTCAGAAGTTGTTCTAATATGCTGATTTGGTGTTCAGAAAGTGTCCTTTATTATTAATGTGGAAAAGTGTGTGCTTCTCAATATTTTGTGGAAAAATATTTTATTTTTCAATATAAATGTTTTTACTGTCACTTGATTACTTGAATATATCCTTTGCTGAATAAAATTATACATTTCTTAAAAAATATATATTTTCAAAGATTTAAACGGTAGTGTATAATTCTGTATAATATTACATTTTAATGTGTTGTTAAAATTTTGTATTATTCATTAGTGTATAATATTACATTTAATGTGATGAAGTTAAATTCATTCAAATATTTGGAGGAAAAAAAGCGAAAACATGCATTTGCGATTCCTTAAATGAGACCTATAATTTATTTAAGTAATTCAAGCAATTTTAATCACTGCCGGTGTGAACAACCCATTATCGTCCAATGCCGATAATCTTAAACAAATGTACAACACATCCTATATTTTGCTAACTTACAGATCTTACCAAACTTCGGTCCACTCTACCACGGTTCAGATGGCAGCCTTCACACTTATTCAAATGAACTACACTAACAGAGCAATCACACCAGGCTTTGTTTTATTCTAATCAAGCCTGCCAAGTGTAAACACACCCTTAAACTGCCCAAATGTCAGCTAGTTTGTCAGCCTGGCCACTAAAACGAATTTCATATATGTCAGACAATAACCAACATTTTCCTCTCCTTATGCTTCCCGTAGAGATTCACTAATGCAAGAAACTGAAAGTGCAAAAGATCAATGGATTATGATAAAAGTGTCGTATTTAATGATTTATCACAATAAAATCCTTGAGTGGACTCTAGCTTGTCTCTGGGGCGGCCTGTTCCAGTAACATGGTCCCATAGTCTCTCTGCTTTTCTTGCCCATGTAAAATGCTGCCCGCTGACGATAATCGATACATGAGCATGCCTGTTTGAAACCAAACCCTGTGAAGAGCCCATGCAGTCTGCTCCGGCAGACAACAGAGGCCATCATGGGAAAATGATGCTCATGTTGTGTTGAGAGAAAAATGTATGTCTACAGCAAATATGAATCCTCTACTTTAAGGACAGTGTAAAAATCCTCATGGTAAATGATCAGATCTGTTTTATGTAAGGCAGAGATAACAGGAAGTGTGAGATCAGGCAGTGTTTAATTTGTCATAAGTGTGAGATGAGGTGAGATATGAATCTCACTGTAAAGTGTTTTGCTGGGTTTGATCTGGTATTGAGTCACTGATGGTGTTTTGTGTCTGGTTTTATTGGATGATGAACACAATTCACAAGGGCTGGGACACAATTGGAAAAAACAGCGAGATAAGACGAGTAAGAAAGAACAGAAGAGAGAAAGAGATGAAAATTATGAGGTCTATCTATCTTTTTGTCTGTCTGTCTATCTATCTATCTATCTATCTATCTATCTATCTATCTATCTATATCTATCTATCTATCTATCCATCTATCTAATCGTTTTATCGTTCTCTATCTATCTATCTATCTATCTATCTTCTATCTATCTATCTATCTATCTCTCCTATCTATCTATCTATCTATCATCTTCTACATTGTTTGTACTATCGTTATTTCTGTCTGTCTGTCTGTCTGTCTGTCTATCTATCTATTTTCTGTCATTCTGTCGTCTATCGTTCTATCATCTATGGTTATTTGTCTATCTATCTGTCTGTCTGTCTGGTCTGTCTATCTATCTATCTATCTATCGGTCGTTCTGTTCTATCGATCTATCGTTCTATCTATCGATCTATCTATGGTTATTTATATCTATTGTACTATCGTTATATCTGTCTGTCCTGTCATGTCTGTCTGTCTGTTCTGTCTGTCATCTATCTATCTATCTATCTCGATAGATCGAGTATCTATCGGCCCCCTGTCATCTTAGCTAAGGCGACTCAACGACCGGCAAATGCCAAACTCTTTTTTTTTTAAAGAGTTTCTTTAAATTTCACTTCATGCTAATTCTAATTCCTTACATAAAAATTTGCAAGTGGTTTTCACTTAAAGTTATGTTTGTGAAGCCTCAGAGTTGAATTGTGATGCTTGGTGTTTAGTTAAATAAAGTCTCTCTTTTGTTTCACCACCACAGGCTTTATCAGCAGCTATGTGAGTAATTGATATAACAGTCATCCACCTGTGTTATCCGCATAATTGCTGGCTTCCTCTTTCCGCTGCCATTTCGGAATTGTTTATCCTGATTTAACGTGTCTAAATTAGTCGTTCTCATCCGATACGGCAGTTGTAACGGGTCAGCTTCCGCCCTGCATTAGACAGTGTGTTATTAAAGACATCAGTAATCACTAGGTTTAGCCAAACAGAGACCATAGAGATGCTCTTTATCTGTTGTGTGCAGTTTTAAAGAGCGACCTTTCCTCAGGAAAAAGGGTACCTGTTCACTGAGCAAATAGCCTCAGCAAACACTCACTTTCGCTGCAACTTTATTTATTTACAAATGTCACCGTCACTGGGGCGTAATGTGTTGCATCAGGCATAGAGCTCTTTGGAAAAGCACTCCTCATCAATCCAGAGGATTTAGATGGGCGCAGAAGAGAGGAGGAGGAGGAGGGGAGATGAATCTGGCTTTACTGAATCACTCCATCAAAACTATTTTTTTGTTTCATTTTGTCTTTTATGTACATATAATATTAGGCTGAATAGATAAATGCATTTTATTAAAATACATTTTATTTAAAGACTTTATTTAAAGTCTTTTATGATTGGCTAACCACTTTAAATGTAAAATGAGCAATTGGTATTCATAGCTCTGTGTTTCGCTGTAGTTGTTTGGACATTTTCTGTAGTGCACAGTATGTGAGGTAGAGCAGATCCCTCTCACCGCTTAAGGATTACAGTCAGTCTGCTGGAAAATATTTATGAAACATGACTCCATTAATCTTACACCAACACAGCACTGTCACTATAAATCAAACACACATCCCACTACGCTTCATACACAACAGCTAAAGATACTGTGGTCATACACTCATTCTCTTCTTTTTTTTTCTACTTTTTCCAGTTAAAACATTGACTTCCAAGAGGGTGAAAGACAAACAAGGCTATTAAACCACTTAAGATCTGCATGCCAATAACTTGCATTTGTGCCAATATATCAAACGCGCTGTGCTCAGCATTTCTTTACGCGGATATCCTGAGTATTGACTAGAAGAAGTTGTGATTGTCTGTGTGTGTGTAAGTATATATCAGTCAGTTCAGATTTTAGTTCAGTTTTAAGGCTGCATAATTTTTTCTAAAAAGAATAATATAATGATTGATAATTCTGTGATAGTTTTATTTTAATTATAATTTAAATTAATTACATTTTAACAAAACACTATTTAATAACAACATGAATATGTCATGTATTATTCAAATGTATAATATATATGACATTTTAATAAAGACGTTTTAAATTCAGATTTTTTTCAATTAATTTCTGTAATGTCACTGTGACGGCTGAAACACCAAAAACAATACCACCATATTTCTATGGTAATCAAATACATGTGAATCGGTGTTTTGATAATTTTGTCTTTTAATTCTGTTCATGAAATGTAGTATTGAAATGTAGAGCATGGTTTCCAACACTTTATCAAATAAGCCATATGTGTATGTTTTCCTCAATGTGAAAGCGCAACAACAAGGTGATTAAAAATGAATAGCTGTCGATGCCAAGACCTTATTTACCCTGGAATGTAGATCATAGCAGAAAAACACAGTTTGCAACCTTCTATGCAAGGAAGAGAGAGACTAGCCTGAGAAATTGTTTTTTTGACCCATTCCCCTTGGCATTCACACGCATACTCATGTGTACTCCAGAAATGAAAATGTAAACCATCAATACTGCAATCGAGAGCAAACTTTGTTTTGCCCGTAATGCTGTGTAAGACATGAATGTGTTTTTATTGATAAATCTGATTTACAAAACAGTCTTTCTCTCTTAATGGGTTCCCAGCATTGGGTTTCGCTGCTAGATGAACGAGGGCATTGTTGGAATGATTTAAACCGTGGGGCTAGACTCTCGACCCTCAGGCTACAGACCTGATTGTCTGCAACTTCTCCGTGATTTACTTGCCAAATATGAAATCTCATCAAACCAGCTTGTTTTGCTCACAATATGTCACGAGGTTGAGTGAACTTTAACAAATCATTACTTTTTTTTCTTTCCCCTGTGTGCTCTTTCTCTTTCTCTACCCCTTTTATTCTCTCTAGTTACATTGCTGGACACTATGTCTGCTCTGGGAGACCTTGGCTGGGAGGCCTACCCAGCTGAAGGGGTGAGTAACACGACCAATCAAAATCAAGACACAAACACACAAGCACCCCAAACATCTGTAATCAATTCTGACTCTTGCAACCTGCCAAAATTATGGTGCGTTTTGTCTGCGCCTGTTTTACACACAATGATTTGAAACGCGCAGGGACAAGCATTTTAAAATTAAAATGAATCTACGCTCCTGGGCTTCGACACACTTTTGAAGCCCTCTAGCACATTATTTATTTTCTTGCAAACAATCATCTGTAATCATGCCGTCGTGTTTCAGATGTGCTGGAATTGCATATGGTTAGACCTGACCTGCGCATGTATATTCATAAGAGTGGATACAGCATACATCTGGCTCATGGGAAAGGGAGGCTGTAAGTGCTTTCTCAAGTTCTTATAAATAGGAGCCAGTGTTTTTTGCATGTGTAAATTGTAGGATGTGGTGTCAAGGTCATGCGGAGTCTAGTGAGCTTAGACCTGTTTCCAGCCAAGAGGCGTTCATGTTCGGCTTAACACCAACTTCCCCAGTCGCTTACTTCCAATTTATCTGAGGAAGATGTCAAGATTAAGAGTCTCTAAAGCTGGAACACAATCCCCTGTGCCAGAGAGCAAAAGAAGGAGCCTTTATTTTGAGTAGAGAAGTCCTGTTCTGTCTTTTTTGAGGCACCCAAAGTGGTCTAAAAATAATTACGTTTGCAAAAACCATGGTGAGCTTAAAAGGAAATCAATCTTTGGGATTTCACAGCCGCCTTTTAAATGATTTAATAGAGATGTCAGAAGCTAGATCAGATTGTCTGTGCCCCATACGTGTGTCTACGAGAAGTGTCATTTAGCAGCTAAATCTGGAGACGAGCAGAAATTACAAATTATTTTTTGCTGAAAATAGTACGACAGACATGAAGTCTGAACCCCTTCTAAAACCGAGAAATATTAGACTTGCATAACAGAGTATGGCATTGCGTAACAGGCTGATATGTTGTCAATAACACGAACCCGCTACTTCTCCCTAGGAGAGCACATGCACGCTCAATGACATTTAAAATTTAAGTTGTGGAGACAATGCAAAAGCTGTAGAGCAAGATCCTCAAAACAGATACATCCTATAAGCCAAACTTATGAGTTATGAGATTTCTCATTTGTTTAATAGTCACAGTATTCTTTGCAGGTCTTTTACATTTGTATAGAGAAGATTAGCTTTTGTAAATGGCTTGGTGTGCTTGGATTGCTGTAGTATGAGTGAACCCATCAGCAGCTCCTCAGCAGATGACTGGAGTGTCTACAGGGGGCTGTTTCTCTAAGCCTGCATTCCAATTTGCATGCTATCTGTCCTTCATAATACGCAATATTGGAATTTGTGTGTTCTAGGGATGCATGCTATCTGGACCATATCACTTATTGTCGATAGATTTAACATCTACCCTCTAACATCAATGGATTGTGCACAATCACAACTAATATAAAAAATTATAGTAAATGGTTTAGAGTTTATTTTTTCTTTAGTAGAACTCAAAATTAATAATTCATATTTTTTACTTTACATTAGAAGGTTATGATGGCATCTAAAGCATAACATTACTGATTTGATTTTTCTTTTTCAAAATAGAGTGCTGATTTTTGTAGGCCAATACGGTAGTTGTAGAGGTTCCCTCTACAAAAAGCCATTAGGATTTTTCTTTAGCTTTTGGATTATTACAGAGAATAAGCTCTATGATCAACACATGTTCATGATTCCTACACATTTTATCATGATAATCTTCACATATGAACACAGCTTTTATGAGTTTGGCATGATGACGTTTAATGGGACGATTGAACCTGAAGTAAAAAAAAAATGCTATTAGGATTCATTCCTGCAGCACTCTGTACTATTGATTTTTAATATCATTAATTTGGAGATCTGCTAAAAAAAAGTCTTACAGCCTGTGCAAAGGGGAGATGTTGTAGATGTCCCAGTGTTGTCTTATTTAAAAGTGTGTAGTAGACATCAACAGCTTTTAAATAGATAGTATTCACTTTTTACAGCAAACCACTAACCAAATTTAACCATAAATTATCAGTTTAAGAATCCAAACTAAGAGACTTTAGTTACTGGATTGGGTAACTCCCACATACTGCGAGAGTCTCTTCCAATTGCCCTGTTTCCACATGACGTCTGTTAAACTCTTCAGAGAACATTCCTCCCTGTCCCCGTGCTGTGTTTACCTTACATTCAGTGATAGTAGGAGTCTCTTTGTTTTGCTGGTATGGCAGTTATTTCATGGGAGTGAACTGTAATGCTAAATCAGAGCTCACAGCCGCGGCTGGCGTTTTATACTTGAGGATTATCGCGGTGACCCGTGACCCGCTGAACCCACCGATGGTGCGCTGTTGTGGAGCGACTCACAGGAAAGTCGGCATGTTCCCAAAGCGGCCGCTTCACCTCCACTGGATATTTACCTTACTGACTCAATCGACTGCCACTTGACCTTCACAGGTCAAGACTAATACAGCTTTCCTTGTCCTATATGTGGAAGGTTTGTTTTGGATCAGCTATCAAATGGCCATAGTCATTTAGGGTATGTGTGCGTGTCTGTTACTAAAATAGAAGGGAGTAATTCACCTAGAGTGATAGAAAACAGGTAACTAATAACATGTCCTCCAAAAGAGGCCTTCTGCCCCAAAAAACAGATGTTCTTTTAGGGATTTAAAGTCAATTGCACTTAAGTATCTTAAACTACCAGATAATTGTGGGCCTGCAAATAAGTTAAGACAATGAAGGGCTAAGCAGACCCCCTGATCTGACATATTTGCTTGGCTTCAAAGCGGTCAGACCCTGTGAATGGTGACTGGGGAATGGAGTTAAGGTATTTCAGATGAGACTCTAGGGGAAGCGGCCAGCTGGAGACGCTAATTGACAAGACGCCCACGTCACACTTGTGACTGCTACATTGATTGAGAGTGGCTAAGCTTTACCTCCTGTCCAAATAACCTGTTTTTCACTTAACAATTGTGAGTGTGTGTTGAACTAGCTTGAACGTAGGAGGATTTATGAATGTTTCGGTGTGTGCTTTTGCTAGAGGTTAGCTAGCTTCGTTCACGAATATATCAACTGCACATGGCCAATTTCCTTTCAGATGGCTGTGCCCTATCTACTAAAATGTGTAACTAAATTGTATGTGCGCGTCTGGAGATCTGGAGTGTGTAACACAACCCTCTAGACTTTTGTGTAACCACCCATCTGTGGAAAAATACTTCATGAATTCAGACAATGCATTCCCAAAAAACTTTCCATAGTGGTTGGGTTCAGACCAACTTTTGAAAATAAATAAACAGAATAGCATAAACCTGCCTTTATCCCTGTATAAATATTCCTTCAAATGTCATAATTATGGCACTCAAAGGGAAAGAACATACCCAAGACATGCAGTGGATGTGTCACTTTGATCTGTAATGTTTGCCCATTCCCACCAGTCAGCATATGGCTCAGTTTAAAGCCAAACTGCACTAGCAATTGACCCCGGTGCCTCGATCACTTTTTTAAAGCTATAAGCTAATGGCAACGTGTCACCCAGATAGCAAACGGATGTGGGCCACCTCAGGCATTTATGCGGCACTGCATGCCTTCTTATGGCCCGGACAAAATGGATGTGAACCTGAAGTGGGCCACATGTAAAATAGCAAATATGGCCCAAATATCTCAAATCACATGTGGGCCTTTTTAGGAAAAGATGCGGTGCTTATGGCAATGTGTAATCTGAATGTGACCCCTATGGTGGCCCATGTGCTAAATAGTGAATATGGCCCAAATAGTGCCAACCAAATTTGGGCCACCTTTGGCAAAAATGTGGCACAACTGACAAAGGGAAATCTGGGTGTAAACCAAATGTGGCCCACATATGTTAAAGCTAATGTGGCCCAGTTATCTTAAAACATATGTGGGCCAGTTTTGGCAAATATATGGCACAGTAGCACTGGCTCTTCTGTGTTTGAGCCAAAATGGCCCACATATAAGCTACAAATTGTTGCCCATTATCTTAAACATCTGTGGCTCACTTTTGGGCGAATATATGGTCATAGTACCCCATTGTACATCTTGATTGAGACCAAATGTGGCCCACATATGTTAAAGCTAATGTGGCCCAGTTATCTTAAAACATATGTGGGCCAGTTTTGGTAAATATATGGCACAGTAGCACTGGCTCTTCTGTGTTTGAGCCAAAAGTGGCCCACATGTAATGGTGCAAATGTGGCCCAGTTATCTTATAACCTATGTGGGCCAGATTTGGCAAATATATGGCATATTAACCATTGGTTCATCTGGATGTGAGCCAAAAGTGGCCCACATGTAATGCTGCAAATGTGGCCCAGTTATCATAAAACATATCTGGGCCAGTTTTGGCAAAAAATATGGCATGGTAAGCACTGGCTAATCTGTCTGTGAGCCTAAAGTGGGCCACATATGATGCCACAACTGTGGCCCAGTTATCGTAAAGCATATCTGGGCCAGTTTTGGCAAGCCCAGCTCATGTGGGTGTGAGCCTAAAGTGGCCAACATATGATATGGCAAATATGGCCCAAATAATTTATAATATTTTTGGCCACGTTTGGCAAATAGATGGCACAGTCAGCATTGTCAAAGCAGGATGTAAGCCTAACTTGGCCTACATTTGACATGGCAAATATGCCCAAAATATCATAAAACAGACATGGACCACTTCTGGCTTGGATGCAACACTTAGACACTGGCTAATTTAGATGTTAAAGGCCAAAGTTTGAAACCGTAAATATGGCCTGAATTATTTTTTTATTTTTTTAACAATATTTCACAATATTGTGAATGTGAATGTGAGGAATGTGATGTATTGCAGTGACAGTTCTAATAATCAGCTGGCATATGTTAGATAGTGTCTAGAAAAGTTCAAGTGTCTAGGTTCAAACTTATGAAGAGTTTTTATGGTTTTGGGATGCCTTTAAATATTTGTATGAGATAATTTTGAGTTGCTGTTTGTGCAAAGCTTGGGTCGCAATGATTTTGCAAAGTAGAACATGTTCCTGTATCATCCTATTTTTTGTTGATCCTGGATCAACATTACTGTCCAAAAATATAGACTTAACCCAATCCCCTCCCCTAACCTAACCTTACTCATAATTTATTCCTAAATTCAGAGGGAAATGATAGGTGAATAACACTGACGAAGAAGCACCTAACTCTGGTTATAAGCACACAACTTGACATAAACTGACTTGGTGAAGTCACGTTTATCTGTGTCATTTAACTTCTAGAGTAGAGGCTCCAGGGGGGCTCAACAATCTTCCAGTGGGGCCTCTAAATGACTTATAATTATTTAAAAGAAAAGAAAACAAGCTAAAACAACCAAAAATAGATACAGTATTTCTTATTTGGTTATTTTTATAACAACTGTACATCTTTCTTATGCCAAGCTTTGTAGTATTTTATCAGGTAGAAATTGTGAGTGAGGGGGGCTTTCAAATAGGGGGGCTTTGAAGTCAAAAAGTTTCCGATCCACTGTTCTAGAGTGTGTCATGTGAGCCCCTAAGGGTAATATTCTAACAAAAAACAAACAAACAAATAAATAATATTTTAATTTCTCTTAATTCATTTCCATTTACAACGTGTCATCTTTATGATACCAATTTCTTCCTAAAGCTTATCACATATATACTAATTTATGACTGATAATATGTATATGAATGGCAATCAAGCTAGAAGCTGCTATGGAAAATATATTATTTTGAGACATTAAACTTTTCAACCCCCTTTTTCAGCAAAATTATTATTATTAATATTACTGTTTTTTTTTCTAAAAAGCCTACTGTGGACAGGTGTTGAAAATTAGCATGTGTGCTAAAACGCTCAAGCAGATGCAAATGGTTCATCCAGTGTAATTGTGATGTCCATGTCAAATAAAACTCTAATAATAATTGTCCCACTTGCTGCTTTGAGCTAACTTGTTAGCGATAAGATATCTATTTTGTTCAAATAAAATCTTTAGCACGGCTGTATTTGTAGTTTATTCTGTCTGAGGGCAAAAATAAATCAATTATAAATAAATAAAACATTTAAACTGGAATGATTTTCCTGTTGCCGGCCCTTTAAATTTAAACGTAGCCGGAAAGCGTGGAAAAGGCGCCCAAAACCAAAACGTCAGTTGGAGGGAGGACGGAACCTGCAAAAAGTCAAGGTAAGATAACTGATAAATGTGTCTTTATAAGAGATTGATTCGTTGTTCGGTTGGAGTCCACATGTGATGTATTAATGACATAATTTAGCAAATGATTAACTACTTTCTATTTGAAGATAAATTGTTATGGCGGAACCTGCAAATTTGGTTAATTTGTTTATTTAGTATACACAGATTAATGCTGCTCATTTATTTACACAAAAATTGCATAATGTAAAATAGCAATAAAAAAAATTTAAAACTCAGGTTGAATCAATCATTTTGATTATTGCTCTTGATTATTAATGTTGGTTATTAGAAAGTTTTTTTGTGTGTGAAAAGAACGTTTATGAATGCATTTATTTATTCCCCCTCCCCCCACGCACATTTAAACAGCCGGAAACCGTGGAAAAGGCGCCCAAAAATCAAAACGTCAGAGGATCGGTTGGAGGGAGGACGAACCTGAAACAAGTCAAGGTAAGATATAACTGATAAATGTGGCTTTTTGTTAGTGAATGCTTCGTTATATTCAGCTGGAGTCCACATGTTATGTGATGCATAGAGTTAATTACATAATTTAGCAAATGATTAACTACTTTCTATTTGAAGATAAATTATTATTATGGAACCTGCAAATTTGGTTAATTTGTTTTAGTATACACAGATTAATGCTGCTCATTTATTTACACAAAAATTGCATAATGTAAAAAGCCTGTAAATTAAAAAAATTAAAAACTCAGCAGGTGAATCAATAATAACTATACAATATGAAAACAATATGATTCACATTGGTTATTTCAATAGCATTAAAAACTAAACGGTTATTCAAACTGGGAATAAATTATAAAGAAAGCGAGCAAAGAACAATCAAGCGGTTCATGAATTCAGTCTAATGTGATGTATGCACTTTCGCAAAAACTGTTATTAATAATCGCTGAAGCTGACTGCACTACTTTAGCAAATAAAGATTTAGAGTTCAGAGTGCGCTCACTGAACAACTCAGCGGTGAAGAATACAAATTCCTCTGATTGGACATTGCGGTCATAAGCTCAACAGAAACGTGTGTGATTGATTATAATGCTCAATGTTACAAAACCGCTGAGTCAGCCCCCGCTCCCTTTCCTCTTTCTCCCAACCCCGCAGTCTGTTTCCGCATGGTGACAGTATTTAACTCATGTCTTGTAATTACTTTGCCTGCCTTATGTTTTGTCATGTACTGTTTTGAGTCATGATGTTTTTTACCTTAATAACAGTCGGTGTGATTTGTTACAGAAAATTGCTGGTGGGCAAAAGAATATAGAGTGTAAAGTTCACTGTCACCATTAAGGTAAGCTGTTAATACATTTCATGCTGTAGTTCAATATATTAAGTATCAATGTAAAAAAAAATCTTTTTTAAATTCTGAATAGTGTTACTGTGAGTAGTGTTGATATAAAACATGTATCCATGGCTTTTAAATTATCTTTTTCAGATTACTGCATTGAGTGTCATTGGAGGAGTTGACATTAAGGATAGCGTTTGGCAGGTTATGAAGCATTGTTTTACCAACTCCCTTGCCAAACAACTCAACTGGCGTGGCATCAATGGCAAAACAGCTTTCCACAGACTGCAGCTGAAAGATGTCATTACTGGTAAGTGTTACATTGTGCCGTCATCAGTCTAATAAGTCCATTCTCCATTTCATGCATGTTTGATGCACAGTATATATTAATGCTAGGTTTAATTATGAAAAAATGTAAAAAAAAGTAAACAGTGAAGCACTGGTACTACTCTGCAATGGTATCACAGCATCAGTTTATCAATAAAAGCTTAATTGGGGAAACAATCCCAAACATAGCTGCGCATCACCACACATATGGAGCTCTCATCCAGTGAGAAACTGAAACAACAGGCAATGGATATATCCTCCGTTACCTGTTGCATGGTATCTTCAGCCATCATCTTAACCCTTCTTGGTGGTGTCTGAGAGCTGTAATCATTATTTTTGTTTAAGCATTATGTTCTTGTTGCTGATGTTGTCATATAATTGTTCAACTTAGGCCAGAAAACAAGAACTTTTTCATCCTCAAAATCTTTTTTGTGTTTAACTGAAATACATGCAATGTCATAGGAGTCAGTCAAACACTGCAACATATTGACAGATCTAAAACTGAAACTGTCAGAAACAACAGGCTAACAGCGACGGCCACCGAATTTTATATAAAAAAATGGCTCCACCTTGTATGTAACCGAGATGGAGGGAGGAGAGAACAAGAGAAACAAAGGAGTGTCCAAGACACCTGTAAGTCAGTTACATTGTGTTTTTACTATATGTGTGTAATAATTTGTATTATACCATGATTTGTCTGAATACTTGATTCCGATTGGCTCTAAGGTGTGCATTAAAACCATTGTTAACACTTTACAAGGTTTCATTAGTTAACATTAGTTTACTACTTTAGTTAACATGAACTAAGAATGAACAATTTTTCTAGAGCATTTATTAATCTTAGTTAATGTTAATTACAATATTTATTAATACATTATTAAAATCAAAAGTTGAATTTAACATTAGTTAATGCACTGTGAACTAATATGAACAAACAATGATCGACTGTATTTTTATTATCTAACATTAACAAAGAATAATAAATACTGTAACAAATGTATTGTTCATTGTTAGTTCATGTTAGTTAATACATTAACTAATGAGACCTTATTGTAAAGTGTTATCAAACTGTTTAATGCGCAAGTAGTTCCAGTCCATTTAATCAACATTCAATATTAATGTGATGCTTTCATTAAAAGACACACACTCTGCTGTTTTGAAGTTTTTAAAACTCGCAGCTTCACTCTTAGTAGAAAGACCCTGCAGAATAATTCATGAACTCATCTCTCACTCTGTCTTAGACATGTTGCGATTGTTAAATAACGGATTGCGTTATCTGATCTAACCATGTTTTTTTTTTCAGACAACTGTGATTATTGCACTGTTTTATTAGGCACAAGGGGGAGTCAGACCAAAAGACATAGGCACTAGGTTTCCCCAGTCAAGATCTTTCTTGAATGCACGCTCGCATTCATTTTCAGATCATGCCACCCTTGCTAGATGGTGAAAAGTGTTTAACCTTTAACAATAAAAAAAAATAAGTTTTTGTTTTTGTTTTATTTATTTTTCCTGTAATTATATTTTTTGTTTAGGGGATTTTGTTTAATTTGGCTTTTAAATTGTTTTGTGTATATATGTGTGTGTTGTGTGTGTGGTGTGTGTGGTGTGGTGTCTTCAACACCATTATATTATCTGCATTCTGTTACTGAGTCAACTGTTTTTTTCATTTGTGTTTCAATTAAAGGCCTGCAAGATTGCCATGACGCTGATGGGCCCAGTCAAGGAGGTCAATAAATCCTATAAGTTTGTATTGTTCCTGTTGCTAAGGTTCTGTAGTTTTCACTTCTGCATTGTCAGACAAGTTCGTTTTTTTGGATAAGCTAACCTATTCACAGCTACTGAAAATATTTTTTGTTTTTATTTAGTTTCTACAATATTTTCTATATACCTATTTTGTTTATTGTTCTGTTTCTTCATGTTTAGATTGCTTCCCAGTTTTGGAAATGTAATCATGCAATGGGTTTTTTATTGACAATGTTAATAAATGATGCATTATTTTCAGAAATGTGTTTGGATCATCTGTTGTAACTTATCTTAATATTTAGGTAGGCCATTTTTACATTTCTCTTTACTGTATGTTGAATATTGTTGATGCAGAACTCACTTAGTGTCATTGATATTCAGTCACTGAGTTTCCAAAGTTTTAATGGCACAGCATGCACATGCACACAATCATACACAGTTACAGTTTATTTGTTTCATTCTTAGCTAACATATGTCTGTACAATGGCCCACTTGTGGACCAGAACAGGCAAACAGGAGTGCATTGTCAAAGTTCCAGCATTCCATGCTACATGTGTGCCGCATGGGGAATGTGGGAAAGACCAGGGTTTGTATAAAAAAATAATCTGTGGCCCACATTAGGGTCAGGTGTGGTTTATGTGGTTTGTTGTTGGGTTACATGTGGCATTGCTAAGGCTTCCTTGAGACCCAAAAATGGCAATCAGGAGCGGGCCGTATAATTGCCATCATTCCACGTGGTATGTGGGCCAGAGCAAGGTGTTCGGATCTGGGCCAGAATTAAAATGAACTGTTGCCCAGATTTGGGCCAGTCCTACTTTATTTGTTTTGTTCTTGGCTGACATGTGGTATTTATATGGTTTCCTTGTGGCCCAAATCTGGAAAACGGGAGCAGATCACCCAAGTGCCATCATTCCTCACGGTATGTGGGCCAGAGCAAGTTATCGGATCTGGGCCGGATCGGGGCCAGAATACAAAATAACTGTTACCCAGATTTGGGCCAGTTCTACTTTATTTGTTTTGTTCTAGGCTGACATGCGGTATTGCTATGGCTTGCTTGTGGCCCAGATCTGGTAAACAGGAGTGGACCGCCCAAAAGTGCCATCATTCCTTGTGGTATGTGGGCCAGAGAAAGTTATCGGGTCTGGGCCAGAATACAAAATAACTGTTACCCAGATTTGGGCCAGTTCTACTTTATTTGTTTTGTTCTAGGCTGACATGCAGCATTGCTATGGCTTCCTTGTGGCCCAGATCTGGTAAACAGGAGTGGACCGCCCAAGTGCCATCATTCCACGCAGTATGTGGGCCAGATGAAAGTCTCAGGTGTGGGCCTGATCTGGGCCTCAGGAATTTTTCTATCTGTCCGCATAAACGCTCTCTTTGTTGCGATGACTCATAGCTACAGTGATGGGCACGCACAGACTGTGCGTGCATGGTAAAAATACTTCAAAGACTTGATTGTGCTGATGTGGAAAGGCTCTTTTTGAGAGACATCTGATGTACTCTGTCTCCTTGACCAGGTGCTTATATGGACCCTGGACCACAAAACCAGTCATAAGGGTCAATTTTTCGAAAATTTATACATCATTTGAAAGCTGAATAAATAGCTTTCCATCGATGTATGGTTTGTTAAGATAGGACAATATTTGGCCTGAGATACAACTATTTGAATATCTGGAGTCTGAGGGTGCAAAAAAAAATCAAAATATTGATAAAATCGTCTTTAAAGTTGTCCAAATTAAGTTCTTAGCAATGCATATTAATAATAAAAAATTAAGTTTTAATATATTTACAGTAGGAAATTTACAAAATATCTTCATGGAACATGATCTTTACTTAATATCCTAATGATTTTTGGCATAAAAGAAAAATCAAATATTTTGTATTATGATTCTATACTGTTTGCCCTGCCCTGAAACAAGTGAAAACAATGACCACAAAAAGCATGCCCACTCACCACAGCCACTGGCATGACAGTGTTTGAGCTCTGTACGTCAGACTGAGAATTCACACATGACACTTCCATCTCGTCATCTTCCCTTTTGAAGTCACTCCTCTGAGCCCTATTGATGGCCTCTGTCTTTTGCTGCTCACTTTCCTCCAACTGCTGCTTCAACAAGTCGATCTCCCTCCAGCTCTGGGTGATCTCCATTCTGGTCTCCAGCAGCACTTTGCTGAATATTTTGACTATCTCTGAGGTTGTCGTCATCATGAGCCCTTGAATCAGGACCCTGAACTTAGCCAATAAGGCATCCTCCACTTCCATTGTGCGTGGCTGGTGGTGGATTTCTTACACAGAAAAGGCAGACTTACTGCCAGCGTCCCATAGCTCTCCTACTGTGCAACTATACAGAGTCAAGATGAAAAATAGGCATCCCGTTTCAGGTAACTTTTCAACAGAGGAGACATATTAAGATGTAGAAGTGAACATGTAAATGATCTGTTACAACTAAATTCTGCTTCTTAGTCAGAATCTCATGTCAGTTGATAATATTTTGAGATTGAATGTTTCTGTGATGAGCTGATTTTAGGGTTATTTAATATTATCTGTCTGGCAACTTTATGACATTCTTGGAAGCATTGAAACAAATAATTTATGTTCTGCACAATATGTGTGTGTAATATGTATGCATTCAGGGTTTTAATAAAGTACAACTATAAATGCCAGCTATTATTCCAACTTTCATCATTAGATATTTTTTTTGAATTCTGGATGTTCACCAGTTTACCCCCCCCCCCCCCATCCCCTCCTCCCCCCCCCCGCAAAAAAACACTTTGTTTAATTTTGGGTAACAACATGAAAAACAGCATTTCTGTAGTGAATAAATGACTTTATATGTTTACGCATCATGTGGTCACACACCACATACAAGCAAAATCTTGTATGACATACTCTCATGTAAAGACAATGCTAGGGGTGCTCCGATTGATCGGCTACCGATCATTATCGGCCGATAATCACGTTGGGATGTTTGATCGGCGGTCTCTAAAAAGGCCGATCTCAAGCTGATGACGCTGCCGTGAGAGGTTTGGCATGACATGCAGAGGCACCGCCTCAGTTTCTGTCCAGCACAGGTGAAATAATTATAATGCTGAAGGCGAGGTACTCACCTTCATATTTCTGCATTAGATAACTTATAAAGTAATTTGAAAACATTGTGCGAGACGTAATTTCACAAACAGCGAGAGTGATTGACCGCGCACGTGCTCTCTCAGAATACGCAAATGTCTTCAAATCAACACACTATCTTGTCTGTCTATAAGCGACACACAGTTGACACAGGAATTGTCACTTGCACAATCGAGGCAGTGTCACATCGTCACTAAAGTTTATAAAGGTAACAATTTGATAGCTAACGCTTTATGAATTTTTACTTGTCAGATTCAGTGACCCTATAGCCAACTGCAATCATATGCATTTGTAAGGAACAAACTATAGATCTCAAACATTATTGGGTAATTACAGTAAATAGCTATAGGAATAAAGATAAGACCTACATTTATCAGATAATCGGAATATGCTTTACATAAGCACTAAAAACATCATAAGGAAACCATTCTTAGTAGTAGGCTAACACATTAGCAGACAACAGCAGCATTAATGTTTAAATTCTTTTCTATATAAGAATTTAGATGCTGGTGACAATTGCCTTGTCCAAATACCCACACTTGCAGTCTTGGCCACTTGAGAGCACGTGCACAAGACCGTCCCAGGTCTTCAAAACGCCAAAGTGCAGTGCCCTTAACGCACACTAAATCCAGGCTGTGTCCGAAATCGCCCCATACCCTTAAATAGGGCACTATTTGAGGGAATAGCCATTTTTAGTGGTGTCCGAAACCATAGTGGACGTTCTCGAGTGAACTCATTCAATCCCACAATGCACTGCAAAAACGAGTGTACAACTGGTGCACGCTCAACGGCTAGAGAATGCCCATAATGCACCGTGTGAGTCACGCGCCGAATGAATTCCCACATCTTGCCAGACGATGGTAGCTGAATAATCAATCTGTTAATTTTTACAAAGCGCTCATCCATGGCGTACTCCAGCATAATGTACAACAAGGGTATACATTCATTGTAAATTGATTATTAAATTGTTTGATTAGGTTTTATACATAATTTCTGTGACTGAGTTCAAGATAAATCCTTTAATCTTACTACTGGAGCTGCTAGTTTGCTAGTTTCAAATGATTAATAAACAGCAAGCACAAACTGTGCAAAAGTGGCATTCCTTCCGGTGCACTCAGTGTCCGAATTTCCTCACTCGTTTTCATTCACCATATCCTTCTAGTGAACGGAATTAGTGACCTAATTAGGGAATAGTGAATGAGTGAGGGGCGATTCCAACACAGCCCCACACTTTCTTGAAGAGCGCTATTCGAGGCTTAGTGTATCCCATCATGCATCATGTTTTGGAATAAATCGTAAGATTTTTGCAGAGATCTCGCGAGAGGTCACGGAAACATTTCCAATGTATGTTAAATATTAATATAATAATTAGATGTTATTACATATAATTTGGTAGAAAAACACTGCTTTTACGTTTTATTGGTTCAAAGATGAGTAGTGGTGATATTTATTTTGTACATTTGCAACTGCTTTTCATCACTTAATTAGAAGCAGCTGCAACTTAAACTGTCATCTGTTATTATAGGCACTACTGAACAGACATTTAGAAGTTTTTAAAATTAGAATAAAGCTATGCAAACACTTACATTTTTACAACACTATAAGTGTGTCCTATACGGTAATGAAAAGTTCTACCCACACTTGTGGTCTTCATCCTCACTTGAACACTTGGGTCAAATACAGGACATACGTCATACAAGAGTCAAATGGTCAAGTGCAAAGACCGCAAGTGTGGGTATTTGGACAAGGGGAATATCTAGCTTGTCCTGTTTTCTTTAGTCTTAAGACATGAAACATGTTTTACAGTAGGGATGGGCGTATCGATCGAAAGTATCTATATATCGATACTGACGCGAGAATCGAAAGTATCGATACTCAAAAAAAAAATATCGATACTAAGGTGTGTTTTATTTACCAGTGATTTTGTTCATTTAACAACAACAAAAATTTGTACAATATGCATTGAATTGGACGAATAACCTTTGTTAGCGAATAATATTGATCATGTTCTATTCTGTAATGTTAATATAAATCATACACTGTCAGAATAAAAATGTTGCATTTTATGCATGTAACAGCCTGTCACTGGCAGTCCCTTATGAAAATGAACCACGGTTTTACTAAAGTGACCATAGTTCAACTGTATTTATAGATTTGAATCATGTGTAAACAAAAAACATATTTGAACCATGTGTAAACAAAAATATAACCTAACAAGTTACAATTAAGGCGTATTGAATGTTAAAATGCGTTTTAAACAAAGTTAAGTGCTTATCATTACCCATTTTAGTAATTTAATACATTTCATAATTTATAAGTTTAGTTCAGAAGTATCGAAATCGACTATACTGCCTTGAAAAATATCGGTATCGTATCGAAAACAAAATAAGTGGTATCGCCCATCCCTATTTTACAGCACCGCTCGTCTCCTCTGACGCTGATCATTCGGCTTCAGCGTCTGATCTAACGTGCGCGCTCCCGCGCGAACATGTGCTGAACAGCGACCCCTGGTCAGTTTTCGCTAGGTCACCGATTTCGGCACAACAGGGGCATTTCTCTCGTTTAAAGGGACTAGTGATGGGAAGTTCGGATCATTTTACCGACTCTGACCTTTGAGTCTCGTTCAGCAAAATGAACGAATCTTTTTTCGAGTAATTTCGTTCATTTAGTTCATTTTAGCAAAATATAAATAAAATGTTACGTTACTTCCCTAACACGTCTACTACTAACGCAAACGTTGATCACAATACAAAACTATAATGCTATAAGAAACAAAAAGGTTAATTAATTGTTTACCTGGGTCTTCAGTCAGTCTATGATTAGCTCACCTCACCCCTTATCTGACAAGTCTTCGGGTTTGGGCTTATGGGGCTGTCACGTGATGAACGAACGACTCAAACCCGAAGACTCGAGAGATGAACTAATCAATTCTCTTTCCGGCTCAGACTGCATTGGTTAAGCTTATGGGGCTGTCATGTGAAGAACGAACGACTCGGAAAAACCCGAAGACTCGAAACAGGTGAACTACTTGACTAATTCCAGTACAGAACCTGTAGGATGTTGCGCATGCGCGACTGAACGAATCACTCCCCGAGACGACTCGTTCTTCCCGAGTCACATTAAAGATTCGTTCAAGAATGAACGAATCGTTCAAGAACGACCCAGCACTAAAAGGGACATGTCTGCTGAAGCAAGCTAAGGACGAGAACTGATTTATCCCCAAAAATATTTGTTTGAGTATATTTTTAGACTCGTGTTTGAGTCTAATATGTCTGTAAACTAACAAACAAAAGTGGTCACGTTTTTTTTTTCATGAATAACTTGCGCCTTTTCTAAAAAAAGCTACAACTTCTCACCTCATCAATTGTCTAAAGCGGGAATCATTTAATGATGGCGCCTGAGCAAATTCTGGAAACGAGAACCACTAAGAAAACATGCATACACTCAAAGGTAAACAAATATTTCATACGAGGGAAGCTTACCTTCGATAAATTAACGATTTTGCCAGGTTGAGACAGGGGCTCTAAAGCCCTCAGTCGCTGTGTGGAATGTGAAGCGTCACCGCATAACGGGCCGACGGGAAACAAACATCAGTGGGACCGAATTCCACAACATTGCAGACAAACTATGTATTTTGGGCTGTAGTGTTGTTGGCATGTGTCGTAACATTTTTGTTCATGTAGACAAGCATAGAAACAATAAACCAACCCATTTGTTGGAGTAGGAAAATAGGTGAACGTGTATAAAATTATGTTCATGCATTTATACAGTCGAGTGTTTGTCCATCTGTGTTTCATGCTCCTCATACTTATCAAGAACCTCGTAGTTTACATGGAATGATCTTCAAACCAGACCTTAAATATTAAACTGAAATTTAGGATGAATACAGTTTGAATGCACCCCATCTAGCTACTTTTATTTTAACGTTTCTCCTCAATCCCATCTCATGTCACAAAAGTTCCCATGAATGTTTCAAAACCTTCCTGACTATATCATCCCTTAAAGAAAGAAAACATATCAAACTGCACACAAAAAAACAACAGAGGACAATGTCACACATAACTATATTTTATTCACAACTTTACATTCTGAACATCACCTCCTTGAAGTTGTACAAGATATCGCTGGCCCATAGGTAAAATATTTCTCTCCATAGCCGTTTCCTGCAGGAGAAAAGAACATCTTAAAAAGATGTTTCACGTCATTTTAATTTTAAAGTTCAACATTTGAAACTGGAAATCTTGAGGCTTCACAATAAACTGAGATATGGCCTTAACACAAAAAGCTGAGTATAAATTACATTTAAAAATACACTTAAACTAAATGAGCATCACTCTTAATTTGTCTAGAATTCCCAGTCATGTGTGGGGTTGATCTCAAATTAATAATAATAATAACAGCAAAACAACAATATCTATCAGAATAAAATCTGGTCAAAGTTGAGCTTATTCTGCCCACTGAAGAGTCTGTCTGGCCAACAGGTGAAACCAGTTTCACACTAGCAGATTTTCAGTCGTCTGCTTCATTTACATATGCAATAAAGATTCACAAGTCAAGCAGCGTTTCACTGTAGGTGGGTGTTAAAAGACCCAGCAACTCCTTACTGAGTTAATGGCCCTGCCGACTTTCCAACAATGTTTGGCATCATGGTGATAATATAATTAAGCACCATTTGCCTATTTACGAGTAGTGAAATAAGAAAGTTGAGGCAGAGCACTTTCTTTACTGAAAGTATTTATAAATGTAATTTATTTCTGTGATGATGGCAAAGCTGGTTTTTCAGCATCATTACTGCAGTCTTCAGTGTCACATGATCCTTCAGAAATCATTCTAATATGATTTGGTGCTCAAAAAATATTTCTTATTATTATAAATCTTGAAAACAGTTGTGCTGCTTGATTTTTTTTGTAGAAACTAATACATTTATATAAACGTCTTTACTGTCACTTTTCATAAACCTTATGTGAATCAAATAAACCATTCATTTCTTTCAACATATAACAAATTTTTACTGACCCCAAACCTTTCAAGGTTAATCTTTTTTTGGTATCCCCCCTCAACAGAAACACCTCTTCTCACTGTAGACTGTAAGTGTGTGTAGTATCCTAGGCCTGATATACTTATGCATGCGCAAACCAATTTTTTTTAGAAAATACTATTTTCAGCCCTATTTGCAGTTTTATATATATATGTAATATATTATATATATATTATGGTGTCAAATAAGCGCGTTAACGGCAGGCCGATTCATTTTTTTTCAGTTTAACGCGTTAAAATATTTAACGCAATTAACGCAGGGGCGGGGCTAGGGTTGGCCACTCCACTCACAACTGCTGCTTCTGTCACTTTTTCTCTTGTCAAGAAGTGCATTTATTCAGTCGCAGAACGACTGTGAAGGGGACACGTTTCAGGCGCGCTCTCCACTTCACTTCAGCGACAGCCGCGAGTCAAAACCAGCGCGGAAACGGTACTGTGCTCGCAGCGCGTGTTCTTCAATTGCACGCACTACTGTCTCACTCAGTTAAACCCTTAATCGGTCCCTGGGGTCCAGCTGACCCCATTTGAATTTTTCTTTATTTTTTAAAAGTGTTTCCCTTCATTCCATGGCCTGAAATTCTGTGACTTTTTCCCTAATAAATCTATCTAAACCCACACACAAAAATCGGGACTTTGATTTGTTGGGTTTTCTAAAGGTGTGTAAAAAAATCACGTTAAAGGTCCTTGGTCAGATTTACCCACATTGAAAATGAATGGGAAAATGTAAAAAAAAAAAAAATTGTTTCATTTAATTTGTCAAAATAAATCAATAAATCCAGTATAAATCTGAAAATTTCTACATTTAAATAAAGGTCTGGTCCTAGACCATAAACACAAAATGGAACAAACTTTCTATCTCATACACACACAAACACATACATGTGTGTGACTGCAACAGAAAGCATTTTTATAGAAATTGGCAAATAAAATCAACAAAACTGGCATAAATCTGAAAAATTTCCATATATAATGAAGGACTATACTAGACCACCAAGGCACATGGAACGCATGTGTCCTCTCTCTCACACTCACACACACACACAACACACACACCACCCATGCAGATGCTGGGGCATTTTTTAGATTTTGGCAAATAAAATCAGACATAAATGCACAACAGTGTGAAGGGGTAGACATAACACACACACACACACACAATACGAAGAGTGGAAAAGGGCATATACAAGAACGATGAAAGACAGCTAACCTTTGCACTCCGAAAAAAGTTTACTGTTTGATGAAAGAGCTGCAGCAGTATTTTGAAAACATCTCACAGTTAGGGTATAAAAGTGGCTGTCTGGGTCCTGCACTGAGCTCATTCTGTGGCAGCACCATGGCCAAAAGGTACAGTCTTGAGGAGACCCTGGATTTCATACTGGATCAAAGTGACAGTGAAGAAGGCCCAGAGAACACTGAACCAGATAGTCCTGAGGACTTTACTACTGACACAGAAGATTAAACTGAGTTTGAACAGGATTACCAGGAATCTGAAGAGGAGGATTATGCAGTGTTTATTTGTGATAAATAATTTTCTGAAATAAATAGTATGTGATTACAGTCATGTCATTTAGTGGTGACTTTGTATTATAATTTGCAAAAGCAAACAATTCAAAATATATGACAACAAAAATAAATACAAAAATACAGATTTTTAATGTATTTTAGAATGTTTAAATATATATTCACAAAATATTATCATAAGTTGTGAGAAGTTTGACACATAGAAAAATGGGCTTGAAACTGAACTGAAAATGAATGAGTCCCTATGGACCTCTGCTGGATATATGTGGTCATTGCACTTTCTTTCTTTAAGTATAATACCTAAAGATTTTCCTCTAACCTGCAGATGGCAGTATTCTATCCCTAACACATGGGCCAATACCCAGAAACCATTTATATTTAATTTAAGTCATAATTTAAGGGATTTTCTCATAAAAAAATACTTTTTCATAAGCCAATTTATGGCATAGTTGAGTATTTGTGCAGTAAATAGGTACAAAACTACCAAATATCCACAAAAACACAGCATAAATGTATAGCTGAGAAGTAAATAAAAAGAATGATATATAGTTTGTCATATAAAAAAATTATATTTCCTTATGCAATCGCTCTGTAAAAGTTTGGGGTCAATCTGACCCCAAGGGACTTTAACGTTGCTCAAATCAAGGGACGATTAAAGGTTAAGGGTGTTTTCACACTTGGTCCTTTTCAGGGGTCTGACCATCTCGGGAGGTGGTCTGAGTACGGTTCGCTAAAAACGTGCATTGTGAACACAAATCGGCACGGGCTCACTTGATTTTTCCATTTGCGAATTCCAATGTATTTGGCCATCAGATGTTTCCGTTCAAATCAGCTGTTCAAAGTGGCTGCTTCTTCTGGCAGATCTCTACAAATTGTTCGCTCACAACGTACACTCGTTTATTTTCATTTCAACCGCTTCTAAACTGTGTAAGAGAGACGCGGCTGTGCGCCTTGCCAGTTTAAACTTTTTGATATAGGCTACGAGCTTGCACATCCCAGCGGGGGCTAAACTACACTCTCTTGTCTGTCAAAAACACCCATGGTTCACATAAACACAGTTGGTTTTGTCTCAATCGAATGTAAACATCTGGGAAAGAAATTGCATGTGTAACAGATCTGTGCAGTATGTAGTACTTCTAGTACAGCAGCCTAATATCAGAATCAGTAGAATCTATTATTCATATGATTAATAATAGGCCTATGCATTTTAATTTTTTTCATTTGATTAGTATCTTACTTAAATGCTGCATTTAAGGATACTTGTACTGTACCTGAAAAATTTAAAGCAGTTTATTATATTTTATTTTATTTTATCTGTTCTTTTATTTTATATATCTTAATGTCAGCATGCCTTTTCCGCTGGTCCTTAAAAAGTCTTACATTTAATTGTATCAAATTTAAGGCCATAAAAAGTACACTGGGGACGGAAAGACAATTGTCATATAGCATAATGTAATGATTAAAATGAAAAAGGCTATGATTTAATTGGATAATGAGTGTTCAAAGTTTATTTTTATGCCGTTCTGAAAGCGCCACCTGCTGGCAGAGAATGAATTTGCATTTTTAACAGCCCTTTGCTGGTTTAAAATAATAATTTATATTAAACCAGCCATTAAACCATTAATAAATGTTGATACTTGATTTTTGACTCTTTTTCTTAAAAATGGTTTGAAATTTGAAAGGCTGAAATTTGACTTTTTATTTCATTTCTTTTTTTTTTTTTTTTTGTGAAACCTGTATCTGAACTGTATCCGACTTTTACAGTCATTCTTAAAACAGTGCCCATCTCATAATGGTATTAAATTTTATATGTGGTATTAAAACGGTCTTAAAACGTTTTACATTTGAGCTTAAAAATCCTGCAGAAACGTTGTGTGCTATAAAATAAACACGATGACATAGACAAAGAAAACAATTCAAAATAAATATTACAAAGGTGTACGAAACTTATATTTTTGTGCAAAAGATAAAAAATATTTCCAGTTTTGGAGGCCATAATGTCAGCCATCAAACACTGAACTGGACTAGATCCAAAAAGCAACAGTCTGAACACAAAGAGGTCTGAGACACCATTACTGCTTAAGTGGACCAAAAAATGATCTGAGTCCTCTTTCAGGAACTGCGATAGTGTGAACAAAGAAAACTGGGTCCTTTTTCACTTGTTCCACCTCTTGGTCCACTTAAAAGGGTCTGGGTTCGGTTCTTTTAAAGAGGACTCAAGTGTGAAAACACCCTAACACACCCGATTTAACTCGTCAGCTCATTAATAGAGACTTTAAGACCTGAAGTGGGTCAAAGAAATAGCAGCCAAAACAACCTAATAACCAGCTGCTGTGATTTCTGTTAATCAAAGGACAAAGAAAAAAAAGAGGAAAATATAACTTTTATAGCTTTAAGGATTCAACTATATTTAATTTAGAATTTAGTGTTAATTAGTGATAACTTTATTCAATTTCTGTATATTTCTGTTGAAGAGCATATAGGTAAATATTACATTTATTATAATAGGTTTATGTGAACATTGTTTTAAGTTCACTTAAATTAGAAGTTATTTTTTTAAAGTCTAATAATTGTTCAAATTGATA
Organism: Sinocyclocheilus anophthalmus; assembly: GCA_018155175.1. Lineage (NCBI taxonomy): Eukaryota > Metazoa > Chordata > Actinopteri > Cypriniformes > Cyprinidae > Sinocyclocheilus > Sinocyclocheilus anophthalmus. The sequence goes on from JADLZN010009772.1 coordinate 29,040, forward strand.
GCTCTCAGTTATACTGTAATGCTGAATGGCTATAGTCAATGGTTAAATATGGGGGGGGGGGCAATTTTATAGAGAAATCAGTATTGGTATCATTGATACTGGCAGTCATCAAAAGAGTGATTAAACACATATTTACAAAATTCACTGTCTTTATGTTGTTTGTACATTAATTTTAAGATTGAATGTGAAATTATTGCAATGTAAAAGTATTTTTAAAATCTTTAATGTTAGGTGGGATTGATCGCGATTAATTTCAGAAAAATGTGCGATTAAATTATTATTTTTTAATCGATTGACAGCAATGATTAAAATATATATATCAAGATCATTTTTAAATTAAACCAGACAATGAATGTTTTGAGTACTGACTGTTTATTAGAACTTTCACAAGCTCATTGCTTATTTTTTAATATGTAGTGTTTTATATTTGAACTTCTGGAGACTGCTCACATTACATGTGTCTGTTTTACTTGTATTACTCATATGGAGAGGAAAAACTGCAGGTCTGGGAAAGTCCATGGTTAAGACCTTTTCAAAAGCTAAACAATAAATATCATGTGGTGTCTCAGTGGTGAAATGGAAAATTATTTTAGAGAATGTACACAGATATTTTAGTCCTTACACAGCACTTCACAGTTCCGAAAGAAGAAGCAGATACATTGTTAGTAAATGTTTATTTCCACAACATAGTTTCATAATCCACCAAATACTACAATTGTGAGTGTTACCTGTAGCTAACAGGGACATAAATATATGAACTAGTGAATCAACAGTATCAGAAATAAATAAACTACTCATGTTCAGGACTTTCCTCAAATGAGCATGCTCCTTCAAATTCCTCTTCTGCACTGAACTTCTGCTTGCATTTTGTGAGATGACATTTTAACTGGCCTCTTCGTAGAACAGTGGCAGAACAGTAGCAGCAGTGAAAATGGGCATATTCTCTGCACTTTAAGTTACACTTGACAATAGCGAAATCTGAAAAAAGTAAATCAAGAGTGAATTAATATGCCTTGACAAAATAACATTTTAATGAATTTGGAAGCACTATACACACCATCCTGCTGGACAGCCAACTTCAGATGATTCTGGACGTGGTTAACAACACCCTCCCCCTCCCCGGCCCCCCCAGCCAGCTCCATAACTCTCTTGGCTTGTAGACCCAGGTCTCACAAAATGGGCAGTGATACTTGTCACAACACTGAGTGCACTTAGAGATACAGGGGCTTTCTCCATTTTTAAGGACAGTAATATGCGTCTAGAAAAGGATATTTACAATTAAATAATGATTAACCTCATTTAACATCGACATTTTGGATGTTAAAATTCACTAACAATTTGTTATAATCAAGATTTCAGCTTGATGAGCTTGATATATTTTCATTATAGTATTTTCAGTATAGTATTTTGCCTTGACAACCTTTTAAAATATATTATAATTATTCTTACATGTGCAATTTAGGGGTCACAAGGACCCAGCATGATGTTAAGAAAACAATAAGTCAATTCCAAATGGGCTAATGTAAAATGCAATGTCATTAAAATACGTGACCAATATAACAACAACGTAAATTGTGCTCATTCACTTACTGTCTCACTTGTTGGTGTTGAGTCCATCCTTGTCATGAAGTATGATGACAAATAATCCTCATTATTACGCATGTGCATTAAAGACATTCAGTGCGTCACCAAATTCCTCTATGATGCATTCGCATTAAAAGCATCCCTTATGTCAGCCAGCTTCACTATGTAGTGGATTAGATGAACTACGTTATCGTGCTGCAGTCTGCAGCAAATCCCTCTTCTATCAGATAGGCAATGCAATAATGCTGACCATATTTAATTGAAACTTGATTTTTTTAAAGTTGAAAGTTGTTTTTTGTTTTATAACGTGACGTTATATTATAAAACATTTTTGTGCATAATGTATTTCATAACCTACATTTATAAAGAACATTTTTATTTCGATCTGTTCAATCAAATAATATGTTGATTATTTCTCTGCTTGACTTATTACCAAAATAGTCATTAGTCAAAGTCTTATTTTAGTAATTATATTTTGTGCTGTCAATGCAGACAAGCATAAACATAATCAGCTTAAATATTGGATCATCCTGTGCTAGCAGGACAGATTTTCAGAACACTTACTCTAAAACTTTTGTTTAAAATGATCTATTATTCTAATTGTGTTATGTTAAACATATGATGTAAATCTGAAAAGTAAATTGTCTTTTTTTTTTAATGAAAATTCTGTTTGCTTTCTTCCGTAATATCTAAGCAATATAACATGCATGTTTCAAATCATGTAGCCCAAGAGAAATACCTTCATTCACACATCTGTGTCGTCAGATAAATTCACATGTATGATTCATCACCATACAAGCAATGAAGAGATTAAATCTTTGAGCCTATGAAAGCTAACCTTTGCTCTCCTTCGAAGGTAATCCCTGCGGTTGTGTAGCATCTTAGTACATCGTATGATCACCTCTGCCTCACGTCCATACAACTGCGGCAATGCAGAAATGATCTGTGAAACAGTAAAGCACAATACACTCTGAAAACGTGTCTTTATCTTCATTTCAGGTAATCAAAATGGATAATTTCATCAGACGGAACAAATGAAGAGGACTGAACCTTCGCTGTAATCGGGCCCCACTCAATGTTTCTGCTATAGCATGCCTTCTGCCACACCTGAAACTGAGTCAGGATCTCTCTGGCCACCACCTGGTGAAGACACAAGAAACAGTAATACTGTTTACTTGATCGTTCAAAAGCCTAAAAATGATAAAAAATTAATTTTGTATAACTGCTTACACTGAATGTTCTCTGCTTGTTCATGGGGTGTAAATTTCCTTGTTCCGTGGAAACGGGTTCTGCAAACCTTCGGCCAATCTACAACATACACAATGACAAATTAATAAACCACAATTCTCATTGTTAATTTCATATCAATTTAGGTGCATTTAGAAACATTTCTATGCTTCTGTAAAATTCTGCTCAAAAACTTATTTTGTGATTGAGAGACTGACTGCTTTGTATTGAAATACAATTAATTCACAGGTTATGTGTACTATAATGTGCATGTAGTGTGTTTGTTTATTATCATAAGTCATCTTTAAGTACAATAACAAAGACAATGTTCATTTAAGATTATATTTCATATGTCTATATCTGCAGTCTTTCATTAGTCATAAGGAACTATAAAAAGACTCAAATAACAAATATCAAATTAAATATTCCCAATTTAAAGTCATGCTAGCATTTACAGCTTTTGTTGGAAAAAAGTATACAAATCCATCAGATAATGACCTGTATGTAGTGGAATATAGTTGTCCGACTACAATCACTCCAGGAGAGGCAGGCATCAAGACACAATGCTGCTGGAGATCACAGAAATCTTGAGAGATCACGGAAATGGCTGAGCAGGAGGTCTTGTACAAGTGTTCATCAATCCAAAAAAAAAAAAAATGAAAAGGAGACTTGACGTCTGCATGGAAGACTGAAATGGAACTGGAGAATTTTGGACCACCTTTACTGACTTGCTGAGGTGGGACTGATTGTCAGGAACAAGAAAGAGAGGTGCTACATCTGATGGTTCATTTACTTTTTCCAACAAAATGCCATGAAGGTTGAAACAACAGGGACACATCACAATTTAAGTGAAGGCCAGTGTACCTTTTTAGTGAAAATATGAATTCTAAAAAGGCAAACATTCTCAGGTAAGAGCCGAGGATGTGCTACATACTGTGCCTTTACTGTTGTTGGAGGGAATACATAAAAACATTAAATATATAATATATACCAGCTATTATACATTGATAATACAACCGCAAAATATTTCCTGTTGGTGTAAATCAGTCTTTCCAATTACTATATGCAGATGTATTAAACCTAAAAGGAAAACTAAGTTTCCTCATCTTTCCGTAATGCAAAGATTCCATGCATAACAATTTGTCCAGATCTTGTTTAGTTGTCTCTAAGGTGGAAATTATGGGACATTGGGTCCTCTGCTATCTTCTTGAGTTTTAACAGTGCAGACCATTTATAATATGTAAACATGAATTGATCCAATTCAGAATCAGTTCAAACTGAATTTCCAAACATAAAGTAGATATGTTTATTTCCCGCCTCTTCCATGGGCTTTCTGTAAATGAGCCTTCATTTGCCTGGGATTCAGAAAGCTCTTTCCACAAAAAGGGCAATTGTAGGTCTTCCCCGCGTGGCTGTGTCGTCTGAGATGAACTCGCAGGTTGGTGGCTCGATTGAATCGCATCCCGCATTGAGTGCAGCTGAAGAGTTTCTCCCGAGTGTGGATGTTCTGATGCTGCCTGAAGTTGCTCATTCGAGCGAAGGCCTTGCCGCAGTGCGGACAGATGTGAGGTCGCTCCCCTGAGTGATTTCGCTGGTGAGCCTTGAGCTCGAAGTTGTACGCGAATGTCTGATCGCACTGCGGACAGCTCAGAGGTTTCTTGCCCTTGTGGATCAGCGAATGAGCCTTAAGGTCACATGCTCTTGCAAACGTTTTCCCACATTGGGTGCAATGGTGGGATCTTTCTGCATGGATTTGTTCAGGCGTCCCATGTTTGTCCTGGGAGAAACACTTTGGGTATTGCTCATGGCGCATTGCTTTCTCGCCTGGACAAACATCATTGTGAGAATAGAGGACAGAACTCTTTGAACCAGGATATCTGTGTCCATTTTCTGGTTGGACAAATGAATGTGACCTCTCTGGTATGCTAGAAAGCATCAGCTCTGTTGTGCATAAATGACTATGTTGTGCCCTAATACCTTGATGTACCAGTGTGCTGACTGAATAAGGTGTGAAATATGAGGTGGCATCTGGCATGTCGAGAGAGTTTAGACCTGGAAAGCTTTCTACCTGTATCTCCTCCTGATCACAAGGTACTCTGAGCTCTCCCTGACTCGGATCAGCCATTTCTGCATGGCAACTGTCATCTCTGTTGACGGTGTCCCACACCGGAACCATCTCTTCCTCCTCCTTGACAGGTAGAAGATCCAGCTCTGTTTCTGTTTTTACTCTACCGTTTGGCGAAGACGATGGCAAATCCTCGTACACATCCTGAGCCAAAGGACTTTGTAACAGTTTTGAGTGGTTTGAGTCCATTTCCTTATCAAGAGTAACGTTTTTTTCGGATTTGTCTAAATCACTCACTCTGGGTTTGAAGTCACTAGTGGACTCACTGTGAACGGCTGAATTGCACAGAAGCCTCTGCAGAAAATCCTGATGAATTTGTGCATTGGAGTTAGGTGTGACAATCTCTTTTGAATTCTGTGGGTGTACATCATTCCTCTCTTTAGAGTGTGAGTGCGCTGTTGTTTGTTTGTTAGACTCCAGGTGTTGTCTGGCACTCCACGCATCTTCAGTTAGTGTAGGTTGATTGGTAGATTGATCTCTCAGGCTTAGGCCTAAACAAAGGCTGTCTGCTCCTGCACCAGAAGAAAGGATACAAAATTAAGGAACAGCACAAAAAGTGTTTGAACATATATACTAAAACATATATATGATATAACTGATGTTCTTAACAGTAGGATCACAGATGCACTGCAACGCATAAATGGAGGACTACAATAATTTAAAGAATACTGTACTGACAAAACTGCAGGTAAAGAAAGTATTTTATAATGTAGGAATATAAACCTCTCTTAAAATGTCATGTGATAATGTCAGTGATATAATGGAAAAGCACTGCACACTGCTGTAATCTGCAAATATTTATTAAATTGCAAATTAACCTTTTGAAGTTCTTCAGGCATTTTAAATGCCATGCTTTTCTGGAGAACAAGTCAACTCCCAAGCGCAGGAATTTAATAATAATAATAATAGTATTAGAAATAATAACAATAAATTTGTTATAAAGGACTATAGATAGATAGAATATATTCTACAGTTGTAATAATGTTTTAAACTATACACCTATATGTAACTTTGTGGAGTAATATAGTGTAATAAAAATTGATTAGTCTATGTATAAATTAATAATAATAGCTGTCCTTTTAAGAGTAAATAATTTACATTTTAAAATAAATATTTTTTATTAAAAAAATAAAATAAATATCTAATATAACAATGGTAAAAGTTTAATAAAAAATCTTTTTCATTGGGTTTTGTTTTTTAAATACTTTAGTTTTGCTTAAATCTATTTTTATTTCAGTGTGAATAATTTTAGTATTTTAACTTGCTTTTTTCAGTCAGTTGCCAAGGCAACATTTACATTTTTCCATGCCGTTATAAGTTTAATTTTTAACATCTAATTTGTTCCCCCAAGTAATTAATATGTTTTTGAATAGCTTGCCTTCGGGCCTGAGATCCTGGCATAGGCTCCAGCCCTCCCTACAAAAGGATAAGCTGTAACGCAAAAGGACTGATGGTTGGATTTTAATGGTTTAAGTCAGCAATAACAACAGTAGTTGTATCTCACCCCGGACTGTCTCTACAGGTTGGCTCTCATCTCTGCTGCTGGAATCTCCTGTTCGGCCACAGTCTGGGCATTGTGTCTTCCTCCCCCGTTCCCATTCCCTCTCCCTCTCCCTCAGTTTACTCTCAGACAACTGCAACCTTCGTTTTAAGACCTCCACCTCCTGTTTACGATGACCCACTTCCTCAAGGAAGCTGTCTTCCACCAGCCTGGTTATCTCAAACATGGCTGATTTGAGGACGGTCTCCATGACAACGGAGAGCTGAGACTGGAATGTGAGGAAAAGGGCTTCCGACATCGTCCTGTTGCCGTGAGGACACCTTGATGCAGTGAATGACTCCGGTGAAAATACTCACCCTAAAAAGACATAAAGACAAAGTCAGAAAACGACATTATTACTGGCATCACGACGACCAACTAAAACCCGTGTCAAGATGTCCCAAATCTGAATTTTTCTTCAAGACTGTCAGCAGGTGGGCGTTTTGTTATTGTTGTTGTTGTTTGTGCAGCCACGTGCATGATACAACATACAATCTGATTATTACGGCAACGCTGCAAATTCTGTGTTATTAGAAATACGTCTACGCATAATGAATATTTTCACTTGGGTTTCAATAGAAAATAAGTGACCCTCTCTCTTCGGGCCTTTTATGTAAAAAGTAAATCAAATGAACAGTGACAAATAACAAAAGCCACACAATTCAGAAAGTAAGCACCTTATGAAAACAATCCTCTCGCGTAGCGAATTTCTCTGCAGGCACCCGCGGAATAACGTGAAAAGCAACAGTGTTTGTGCAGAAAAACGATCGTTTATGTTGACAGTGTCATCTTAAGCGGAAGCAGCAAATGTTGATGGTTTTCTATGTTACTGCCCTCCAGTGGACTGGATGATGCCGCCACACAATAGTGTATCTGATCTGTGCTGTATAAAAATGGCAACAACTTGACTGTAATGGATGGAAATTGATCTTTGTTCCAATCCATTTCAATTCTACGTGTGGTGACTTTAGTATCTGACTGATACTAAAAAAAATATTTTAATGAGCAGAATTGAAAAGTGACAAAAATGTCTGACGAATCCTTCATTGAATGATTCACGGAATCCATCAAAGCGGCTACTGAATCAACAGATTCACTTACAGTTTAGTTTACTAGTTTGCAAAGCACATCAGCCACTGAAGCCATATTAACCTTGAGTTGTTGTCTTGATTTGAACACTTCAGTGATGAATTCTGGTTGCACATCATGCAATGCACATCATACTCACTGAAGCTTCTTCAAAGTGTTATTGCAGATCGAAATCATATACAGAACAAACGTATGCCATAATATTACAATACAGTTTACTGATTTACAAGGCACACTAAATGACATATAATAAACTCCTTGTGAACCCTTCTTCATTTAGGGATCACACTTGGATCCTCGGCAATGAGTGCAACTTTTTTTAATGAAATTAACAGATTTTGTTTTAATTGTATTTATTCTTTAATATTTTCTATTGTGAAGGGATTGCATGGTACTAGACAAGACTGACCTCTAAGTCAAGCACAATTTAATTATATAAAATGTTACAAATATTAGAAAAAAATATTTTACATTGTAACAGTTAATTATCAATCATTGGATACAGTGTTTAAGTTAAAAATATAGCAAATTAATTTTTTTTTTATCCAATTCATGGAAGGCAGAATGATGCCACCTGATGGGAGAAATAGAAATAAAATCACATGTCCACACTGTAGCCCGCTGTGTATTCCCTAATTGCTTATAAAAGTATTTTAAGACCTACTTTATTAGGTTTTGCATTTTACCATTTAGCCTTTTCTAAATCATGTGAGATTGTTTGTGTGTCCAGATAGCAAGTGTCACAGAAAAAACTGGATAACACTAAAAAAGTGTTGCATCATGTTTCATCATGTGCTGAAACCACTTAGTATTATTTTATTAAGTGCAGTAGGAAAGGAGAATGTGCCAGTTCTCAAAAATGGCAACATGAGAACAACTCATGACCCATGTACATACCAAACAGATGGAGAAGTATTTAATTTTGCTGACATGAACATTACAAAACAACACATACTGTATATGACAGAAATGGAGACATGAACTTCCTGCCATTTGGTCCATTTAAAATGCAATTTCATCATTTAGATTTTTCATTTTCACAGAAAAAAAATAAAAAAATAATTTTAATTACAGTCATAGAGCCTGTAATGTACATGGCTTACTGTGGTGTACCTAAATCACCAATAATCAGTTTGCATGCATTACTGGAAAAGTTTGCTCAGTGTGTGGCATTAAATCAACAAAAGATATTAAACTAAAAACAGATGAGAAAGTAGCTTGAATGTGGTGTACCTGCTATACTGTCACTCATTCGTTACGTTCTAAAGAACACTGGAAACATGCCATTTAATGCCATTACATTTCAAAATAGTTATCTGAAGTTTAGCAGGTGCTTTCGTGGGCCCCCCGCATAGGTTTGAACCTACAACCATTGACATCTAAATATGAACATGTAACTATTATAATAAATGTGTACAACATAAATGTGTTCTTCAAGCAGTTTCACTGTAAAGGAAAAGAAAAAAAAGAGCAATGCACCATTATATATGCACCATTTCAAAGAGCTAATGCTACGCATCTGAATACACAAACAAATCAAAAGGGATCTAATTTAATAGTATATACTTGAGTAGTTGTGTTGTATTCATAAAGGCTTGTAAAACTCCTATTTGAAGTAAGATAAACACTTTAAATAGAGGAACCACCAAACCACCATGAACAAGCAGGGACAATTTCCAAAGTATGGGTGAAACTGCCCGGGTCGTGTTTCACCCCAAAATTAAAAGGGAAATTAAAAAAAAAATAATAATCATTTTGAATAAAGAATATATATGTTTGTGTGTGTGTCTGTACCTGGTATTCCCTACATTATGGCGAACAAATGTCCCCACAAGGATAGTAATACCAGTAATGTGCAATGTGTGAAGTAACAGATTCTACCATTATCACACCTCCCGTCCGTCATACATTAGAGTAGGGATTCAGAGTGAATTCTATGATGTACTCTACAAGTGCAATTTCTGAGTAACATTTTCCCACAGTCTGTGCAGATGTAAGGTCTCTCACCAGTGTGAACCCTGCGGTGTGCTTTCAAGTTACTCAGTTTGGTGAAACTCCGTCCACAGATGGTACAGCAGAACTGCCTCTCCCCTGTGTGAATCTGTTGGTGAGCTCTGAGGTGACACAGATGAGAGAAGCCTTTTCCACACTGGCTGCAATTGTGCATCGTCTTTGCCGAATGGTGCCGCGTGTCCCCTTGAACCCTCATACTGACCATCTGTGGCAGACTTCTTCCTGGGTGTACAGTATTGAAATTTCTTTCACCTGTAGCGGCTCCTTCAGGATACTGACGGACATGAGGAGGTTTTGTAGCAGGAAGGGCTTTGCAGATGGACTGTACCCGGTCTATATCAACGGCGCCGTGATCCGTCACAACTGAATTGGGATGTAGAAGAATTTTTGTGTTCTTCCTAACGGGTGATCTGAGATGCTGCATGGTTTGTGGTGCAAGGCTCTGAACCTTGATGGGAGGCGCAGGATACGAGACTCGCTCCTGTACTTGAGGTCTAGGGGTGAGAGGATCTCCAGGCTGAAGATCTGACTGTGTTTTCTTAGCACTGTTATGAGCAGAAACCACCTGAGGCCTGATCCTTTCCATATCTTCCCAGTCTGGTGGAAGCATCACTACAACTTCCTGTTTAACAGGCCCTGAGTCTATGCTCCCCACTTGCGGCCTCAAACCCGGAGACTCTGAAGATACTGAGGTCCTGACTGGTTCTGGCTGTGAAAAGGAAGACCATGCTGAAGGGTCTGTTTTAGGGTCAAACCATTTTGGGAGGTTTCTGTGTCTGACCTCATCTTCATCCCCTGGTCTTTCAGTGCAAGATGTGCCACCTGGTTTGTGGTCAGAATCTGGATTGCGGAGTCCATTGGTCTCTTTAACACTGCTCAGAGGATCTTTTTGTTTGTGTATTTGAGGATGTATCACTAGACGAGCTTGCGGGTCTCTAGCCTCTGTTGCTTCCTCTTTCACTTCTCCTCCAGGTTTAGGTTCACACACTTGAACAGTCTGTCATACACAAAATACACGTGAATTAGAAACTACTCAAAAATTATACCAACATATTTTTTAACATAACATCTCAGCAAACTACAATGGCCCAGTATTTGGCTATTATATTTGGCCACCTAAGCCAAGCTTAAAATGCATGAATTTTATTGCATTAGATGATATCAAATCAAATGGCATGTGCAAAAATAAATAAATAAATAAATAAAAATAAAAAAAACACACACACAGATGCTCTTGATCCACTGCAAAAAAAAGTCAAAATATTTTTTTGTCTTCAGGGCCACTGGATATTACCAGTAAAACAATACCATACACACATTTTGTTTAGATTCTGGAGTTGCTGAAGGCTTCTCCTGATTTGCGCTTCCCTTGGGACTGCACTTCCAGCTACTGTCGGAGGCATTTTCCTGCTTTACAACCAGTGGGTGGTCCAAACCTATAAAAACATAAAATAAAAAAATTAAAACAATAATAATAATAATAACAACAGAGCAGCATTCAGTCTCTAATTAATTGTTGGACTTAACCAAGCTTATTTAATTTAACTGAATATGTGTAATGTGGTACATGGGTCAAAGATGACTCAGGGCCACCTTGGGGGGCTGCAAAATTTCCAAGGTGGCTACAAGATTACCTAAAACTATTTAAAGGCACAATATGTAAGATTTTTTTATTAAAATATCCAAAAACCACTAGAACAGTGTTATATTTTGCTGACTTGTGTACTTACATTATCCCAAATGTTTCGAAGAATGTTTAAATCCAGAGAAATAAGCTATTTTAACTAGTGACACGGATCGTGTCCATAGTGTCATTGTGTCGCCTGCCAATGACGTCATACACCCTCGATTTCCGGTTTTTGATTTTTAGAAAACATGGAAACACCAAAGAAGCTTTAATATGTTATGCGTTTTAATAGACCGGTGATGACTGCACAGAGTAGCATTATAACAGAACTTTCAAATGTATCTAGTATGATAAAACAGCGCTGCTTTACCCCACATACTCACGAACGAGGAGCGGGATAGCAGTCAATGTGGATTATAGAAAAGCTAGCTGTTTGCGAGAGGTGCACGTGTTCATCGGCCTCGTTTCGCTTCGACGGCTTTCAGCCTCATCCTGCTTCATTCTACTATGTTAATAAATCATTAGCTCATCCATGAACATGATTTCTGCCCGAGTCCAGTCGGATTGCATCGGCTGTGGGGATGAAGACCACAACTCCCATGATTCCACACTCAGTCACAGCGTCATCAAATTATGCCTTTGTCTCTTTGTTTATTTTGAATAGGCGCCCTCCAGCGGCGAAAATTACATATTGTGCCTTTAAATGAATCAATTATTATTAATAGATGAAAAGGCTGAACCACTGCTTTAGATCCTCATTACTTTAAGTCAAGGTCATTAAGTTCTTATAAAATATACCAAATATAATACACTGAATGTCTAGAAACGTGTACAGTTACTTTTATATTTTTCGAACCATTTGTTTGTTCATTAAATTATTATTGAAAATGGCATTAACATTTTGTATAAATGTATGAAACTAGAGGCAACACATTCTTATTTTTTTATTTGTCATTGACCCAAGTAAGCACTGCATACCTAGCGACAGTCATGTTTCTACTTACTGCTCTGTGATTCGGGGCATCTGTGTAGCATCCACCTCCTGGACACTGCTGTCCGACCACAGTCCACACACCTCACCCTCTTAAACCTCTCCCGTTCTCTCAGTTTGGCCTCCGACAATATCAGCCTCCGTTTGATCACCTCCGCCTCTCGTTTGCCTCGATCCATCTGCTCCAAGAAGCTCTCCTCCACTAACCTGGTGATCTCGTACATGGTGGTCTTGAGGACAGTTTCCATGACCGCAGATAGCCGAGTCTGGAAGGAGAGGACCAGCGTGTCCGTCATCCTGGATCCGAGCTACTCGAGCTAACGTTAGTTCTTATAAAGACAAACGGATTGCTGAATGCATAGAGACAACGGTGATCACGACATTATTGACCACCCATGTTGATTTCGATCTCAAATATTTTATTTTCTATCGAGTACTCATTTCACACGAGTATTTTGGGAACTTAATTTGACAGTAAATGTTGCACTTCACACTTTCACGGCCAGTCAATCAAACCCCGATGATAAAATCCTCAGTGTTAGCATCGAGCTCATTACATCTGCCTGACAGTATGAACCGCGAGCAGCTGTCGCACAATGTCTAGATGACTGCAGTACATACTATCTAGTTTGTTTTGTGAATGTGTGAATCACTAGAGGTTTTGAACGACTAATGCATCATTCAGCACGTCAGGACGAAGCGCAGCGTCGATGGACAATGATGTTGTTGTTGTGGGTGACGTCACTGGATGTACGGTGGCCTTGTTGGACAGACAGTACGGTAATCCGACAGGACACTTTTTACCCGCTTCGTTATTACCTTTATTATAGATGATATATAATTATTTTATTGATTTTTTTACTATAAACCACATCACTTTCACACTTGAGTAAAACTATTTTGCAGTATTTAAAAGACAGCAACACAGCAAGTGAAAATCAAGTGCTAAACTAAAATCATAAGAAAAACATATTTTCGTTACTTAAACGTTAACTCAAAAAATAGAATAAAAAATTCAACTTATATTTAGTTTACCTTTATGTACTAAAATAACTAAAACTAAAAAAAACTATATAAACATAATAATGAAAATGACAAAAACATGCAACAAAATTACTAAAACTTAAAAAGAAAATTCGAAATATAAAAACTAATTCAAAACATGATTAAAAACTTTAATCTCTTTGCTATTAAAATGGCACTGTTCTAATCACAGTGGTGATGTGTTTGTGAAAGGAACTAAAATTGTAGCTTTAAGTCTCATGACAATAATAGGAGAGTTAATTTGTCAAATAAAGCATGACACACTTCACGCACAGCTAAACAGTTTTACTTTTATAGTATTATAAATATTCGAACATGCTTTTATTTCTCTAGTTGGACCCCAAGTATAAAACGAGAAGTTGCATTACATTATATGCCGAATTACTCAAGTGTTTTTAGGTTTTATAACACAAAGCCGATTAATGCTTGATTCTGATTGCTTGACAGACATTCTAAGGTGTGCAATTATTTTTAGGGAAAACACTACTAGCGCTAAGTTCCGGTCTGTCAAGGTGTAGGAATTCCTCTCAACATCGTGGCCACATTAAAACCTTGTATGTGCATTACTTTTTTAAAAAATTAAAAAATGCTCTATAATTCAGTTGTCAATTATTCCTTACATGAGTTCTGATAAGCCAAGGATTGTTTTCATGAAAATGAACCATAAGCATTTGGAATAAACACCTGGAGGATTTAATCATCCAACAACCAGATAAATCTTTAATATGACATTTGACTATGTAACGCTGAAGCAGAGAGCTGAAAATGGACTGATATTGCATGTCACACATTGCATATTTGAACAAATATATATTTGGTAGGTTTCTTAAACTGAAATAAATCAATTTTTCAAAATGAGTGTTGTAGACAATAAGGCTCTAAAGAGCAAGTGACAATCTCTGGCCACTTTACATCACAAGTAAACAATATTCACACTTTTAAGTGATGAAAAGTTGGCCACAGCGTAAATTAAAGGGATAGTTTGCCCAAAAACAAATTTTTTTTGTCATCATTTACTCACCCTCAAACCTGTTTTGCTTTATTTCTTCTACTAACACACAAAAGAAGACAATCTGAAAAATGCTGGAAACCAAACAGATTATATGGAGGGAAAAAAACTGACAATTTGAAAAAGAAAATCTTCTTTTATGTTCTACAGAAGAATGTCATTCAGGTTTTAATTGACCTAAGGGTGAGTAAATTATATTTATTTTGGGGTGAACTATCCCTTTAAGAAAAACTAAATCAAATCATGCAGAAGAGATAACTATAATGGGAGGTGCCACTGCAACAATGCTATGACTTATGGCAAACATCTGTCTGATCATAATGTCCAGTTTGGTTTTATGACCCTCAACAATTTATTAATCCAAACAACTCAGCGCCTCTCGTTTACTTTGAATGGAGTGACGTCAAGCGTTGGCGAAATGAATTGTGGGTCCGTCGTGTTGGGTCCGTTGCTCGCGGCAGAGTTGAAAACTTTCAACTGTTCAAGCGCCAAGAAGGCAGTGTTCAGCCAATCAGATCGACTAATGCAAATACCCTAGGAGCAGAAGACGCTAGCCAATCGCGTTCATGCAACAGCAGAAAATTAATGTGATTGGCTGTTGTCACTATTACGGTCGCATCAGCACCAAGCTTCAGAAACGCCCTCCGTCAAGCGTTAACGCCCCTGTGAATGGGGCGTAAGGTTGTATGGTGCATTTTTTTTTTCATGGATTGTTCTGGTCAGCACTATGTTTGCGCTGATGTGACCTGAGATGATCCAGTCGTTTAAAGCTCAGTCCACAGATACCACAGCAATATGGTCTTTCTCCTGTATGGGTACGTTGATGGACTTTCAAGATGTCGGCGCGAGTAAAGCTCTTACTACACATAGTGCACTTGTGTGGTTTCTCCTGTGTGTGAATACGCTTATGCAGTTTGAGATTCCACAATCGGCTGAATTTGTTCCCACATAGTGTGCAGGTGTAGGGCTTGTCTCCGGTCTGACTGCATCGGTGTCTTCGCAAGTCACTGAAGGACGAATAACCTTTCCCACAGTGGCTGCACAAGTGGAGACCCTCCCGCTGGTGGACACGCTGGTGCACTTTTAGGTTGCAGGCCTGAGTGAACTTCTTCCCACACTGGTTACAAGTGTATGCGGCACTTAAACCGACTCGGTGGGAGGGCGGGAAGGCGTTCACGGAAGCCCTGCTGTCTCCTAACGCTTGTCCAACATTAGGTTTCAGAGAGTGATTCAATGCATGTCCCTTATAAACTGCGCCACTTGTGTCCCCAACATACAGTGAGTGTCCTCTATGACCAGCACCTCCTGCAACCCCACTGCGAACTTCAGTGAAGGAATTTATGTCTTGCAAGTGGCCATCTGCATTAATAAGTAAACAGTGCATGTCTCTATCCACATCTTCTGTCTGGGGGCTGACTTGCACAGGTAAAGATCCTCCGTTTCCTCTCTTACTCTTAATGGAAGAGCTGTGACGTCTCCCACCTTCCTGGTCCAGGTCATTTTGATCAGGCCCAACCGCAACCGATACTGAATTACCCAACATGTCAAAAGTTCTTTCTCCGAGATGGTCCAGGTCTCCCACCTCCAGTTCATGCACACTGTAGCTTGCTAGCTCTTCTGCTTCATAGCGTGCTGGATACGCCAGGCCCTGGACGTCTGTGATATCTCCGTAAGTCTCATTGTCAGCAGTCTGATCAAGTCCAGAGCTCCACTCTTCCTGAATCTGATGCAGCTCCTGCTCACTGTAACTGTGAGCTGAGAAATCTGATGTCTCAGCTCCTGGAAAACCAAACATGGAAAAAAATGTCTAATGTTCAAACACAGTCTAATGTGAGAGGGTTAAAGCAGTAATCAGATGTTTAAATCACACCTTCAGTATCCAACATCCACCCATCGTGAAGCTCTTTATTACCGGCAGTGACATAAAGGGACTCCTCTTTCAATACGCAGTCCAGTTTCCTGTTCTCGATGCTTGCAGGCTACAGAGAACACAAAGACAGAATGTGCACAGAATGTTAAAGTCACGATGAAACCGACATAGCGACAGATCTGTTCTTCTGCATTGTGATGAAACAGATTATCAACAAAGAAAAAATGTAGGATAGGGACTTGGTTCTATTTATCAGTTGCTGATTGGATGGAGCATCCAGGGGTGGAGTTTAAGCAGACTAAATGATTGGAGAAGTCATGCATGCATCATCAGAAAGAAGTCTTTTTTTTTCACTGCACGATTGAGTAAAAAAAAAAAAGAAACATACTGTATGCCCAGATGAACTGTTCACATTAAGATCAATAACATGCATTTAGAAAATAATGCCTTGCTATCTTCACAGCATTATTTTTCAGGTTTCAGACACAGCTTTTGAGAAACACTGCAGTACGAGGCGACTCACCTCTGTTGTGTTACTGGAGCTGGTTTGGTCTTCTAACCTCTCTTTTCCCAAAAGGGTGTCAGACTCCAACTCACAGCTTCCCCAGTTCCCATCTGGAACTTTCTCCTGTTTGAGGCTGCGTTCATTTTCTACATGTGGTCAAGGGTGAATGCAACTGTGAGGGCATTGATTACACAGTCCTTTAATGGTCTTTCAAGGGACGGAAGAAAAAAGTAATATGTCTGGAATGATGCGAGGGTCTTTAAACAATTCCTTTTTCTATGTTATGTGGCGAGTTTGGATTTTTCAGTTGACAGAAATACTGGTTAACCTATGATGTTTTCTTTTTCTCATTTAGGGTCATGAACATGCCTGCAAAGTATGTGCTTGCAAAATGTATATTGTCTACTATAATTATGATGTTTGTAACTATATGTAATATATATATAGTTATAATATTATAATTTTCATTTTTACACCACCAGACATATATATCGGTTCAAAATATCAGTTATTGGTCTACTTGATCTGTAATAATCAGTATCAGCCCTGAAAAACACACATTGGTCAACCCATAGCTCAGTTCACTGGGAATCTCACGATCTTGGGGTTACTACAATGATTTATGTTTATTTTTTCGTATTGTGTGAGAAGTATTCATGTTAAAGGTTTACTCATTATAACATATGATGGTCCTATTGATTATAAAACCATTAGATGTCCTTATTGTAGAACATTACATATAGTGACAATCAAGACAACATTGAGCCTCAGTTGAATTGTGATTGTGAACAAACCTGATTGTGGTGGCATTTCTTCTTTTTCCTCGTTACACACACGGGCTTTGTCACACTCTGCGCACCTCAGACTCCTCACACTCGTCTCTTGGTTTTTCCGTCTGGTCTCGCTCCACTGGAGCCTCTTCTTCAGAGTCTCTACCTGCTCTCGACTACGGGACACTTCCTTCACGAAACTCTCCTCCACGAGACGGGTGATCTCAAATATGGCAGCTTTAAAAACGGTCTCCATGACCCCGGACAGCTGTGACTGAAACTGGTGAATGACTTCAGACATTATGATGAGAATACAGATGAAAAAGTCTTAAACCAACCTAGAGTAGTCTAGCTACTTTCTTTATTATATAAACAAGCACAACACCAACAATTCATCCTCCAGCTCCTCCTTGCTAGACGTTTCAAACCAAATTGTCACATCATATCGTTGGTGTGTGTTGTTGAACCATTTTTTAGTTTTGTCAAATCTGCACTAGTCCATACACTTGCTCGCGAGGACTGTTATTGTTAGTTTACGCTAACTACCGGTTATTATTCTCTTATTAGAGTCACATTTAAACATTGTAACATAAACGATACGCGGACAATCAGAGCCGATCCAAACTGGGATTGACTGGAAGCATTTCCTGTAACAAACATACGGATGGAAGCTAGGGACAAATTTAAAGGGACAGTTCACCCGAAAATGAAAATAGTATTTACGAATTTACTGTTTTATTCTACTCAGAATCATTTCCTCACCTTCATTTTGTTGCAGACCTATGTGAATTTCTTCTGTGCGACGGACAAGTAGACTTTGGCCAGAATGACAGCCCCAGTCACCATTCACCTTCACTACATATTTTGTCTATACAATGAAAGTGAATGGTGACTGAGTCAAGGTGCGAATTCGCCGGCCAAAAATGTCAATTTTCTATTATTAATAATGCAGGGCACCTCTGCAAACTTCAAGGGGTCTCCACATAAGTCATTTAAATAGTTATGTTAGCACAGTGTATATTAACAAAATACTATTTAATAAACACTCCAAACGAAGATTTACAACACTAAACTGACATTATATTTTTGAGTTTACTTATTTTTTTTTACAACAGAAGTACCATGAGATTGGAGGGCCTTTTGAATGTTGTCTTGGACTAAGTGGAGCCTTGGAGTCAAACATCTTGAACCGTACTGCTCTAGATGCCTGCTATTGGAAAGGATTTCCCTTTCTAGTGTGCTATAAATAACTCCAGTAACATAATCAATTTTGTTATTTATGAAACTATACAACATACATGGCGATGTATGGTGCAAAGTCTTCCAAAATCCATTTGTGAAACATTTCAAGTATTGACTTCACAGTTATTGATAGGATAGCTAAAAGGAATGTGCTGATTGTAAAAACAGTGCCTGTTTTGCTTGAGCATGTCACATTTTCGCACAAAATAGCCTACTTGTAAGGTGAAGAAGTTATGTATTACCCCTTAACCATGCCACAAAGACATGATTCCCACCTTCCTCTGATCCAGGGGCCATCTGTTTGTGGAATTCTTGTCCAATTTTCACATGTATGAATGATTCTGAAGACATTACTCTGTTCATTGTCATTCTTAAATTGTGTGTGTGTGTATTTCAGCTATTTCTGAACTTATATAGTATCATCCATTTAGATAGGCCTATTATTAGGCCATTTTTGCAAATCAGCAGGGTTTTTTTGTCAAGATGCAGGACTGTGCAATACATTTATATAGGTTATTATAAAATGTATTTTTGTTTCTACATTCTTGATTCATAAAAACACTGAAGATATAGGCTAGACGCTGAAAAATACAAATAATCAGAAAGTTATCATTAAGTTTTGTTTCACTCCCTAATGAAGACGCTTGCATGCATACACGGTTTAGAACTTCAGTGTGTTTCAGTGTCATAAAAAGCAGACCGCAAACTATCTTTACAGCAGTCTATAAATAAAACTTTTTCACATTCAGTGCGGAAGTATACGGCCCTCCCCTGGACGCGTCATCATTGTGATTCTCATTGACTGTCAAAGGGACATCACGTCTGCTCCATAAAAGTAACTTCATTCGAGTCGGACCATGCCCGATGCGAGCGCGGACGATTATGACGGGTTTCAGGCCCAGTTCACAAACATAATGGAAACAATTTTACAGACTGCTGTGAGGGAAGCGACAAAACTTTATGATGGCACTTTGCAGCGCCTGAAAGCGGAATTGGTGCAGCTGAGGCAAGATAATGTCAACTCGAAGACAGGTGATTCTTCCAGCCAGAACACAAAGAGATTCTCTGAAGCTGAGAGTCAGAGGACTGGAAATGTCTCTAAACATCGTGATATTGGCGTGCAGTGTGGTAGGTCTTTCTTGTAACAGTGTGTTCCTGAGTTATGGCGTGCGTTAAACACTTCCTGGAAAATATAACGACTTTTAACGGCTTAGATGAAGTCTGATGGTTAATACATAAAAGCCACTTTTATGGCCTTTTTTCTGTCTGTGGAATTTTTTATGCACATATTTTTATATGCATATTAATTTCCTTTTATTTAATTCATCAGTTTTCTCTCATAATTTGTCATTTGTAATGTATTCCCTCCTAAAACATCCTTAACACGATAAGATGTTTAGGTTGGTTTTAGAATATGTTTTGGGCACTTTTTTGCTTGTTGGCTGGTTAGGCGCTTGTTTTCAACAGGGTTATTTACAGTGCTTTTTTTGTTTTGTTTTTTTCCATTTGACAGAAAAGCCCACTTTGGTTGACCGGGGATGCAGCCCCCTTCAGTTTATAGGACAACGTCTTAATGTGGGAGACATTACGAGTGAGAAACTCACAGATCTTTGTGCCAGTGAGGATGGGAACAGACAACTTGCATTGCTCCTCGTCAAACAAGAGGTAAGAAATGACAGAAGAGTAAAAAGTGTTTATGCTTCACCTCCTCCCTTCCTCCCACTTTTCTGTTTTGCATATCAATTATGCTGTGAGATACAGCAAAGTTCACAGACTGAGGTCATACAGTGTTCCCTCTCAGTAAGGGTTTTTAATATTTAGAGGCTTGATTGAATATCAAAATGCTATGTGAGGTGAGTTCGATTAGGATTGAATTTAAATCTTATGCTCATATTTGATCATTCTGGAGTGGATAATATTTTATTGCTAGCCCCTTTATACATTATGATTTTATGTTCTGTCTTCAGCCTCAAGAGACTGAATGCAATAAATATGCACCAGGATACTTTCTACTAAAGCAAGAGGGTGCTGAACCAATACTGGTGCGCAGAGAGCCAAATAAGGACACCATGGAAAGGGGTACAAGAGTCATTCACAAATTCAACTGAACAAAGAGAAAAAATTCTCATATACGTCATATCTTATTTGTAGTTCTTTCACAAGTGCACAACAGAGACTCAACTGCTTGGTGTAATATACATTTACTCATTTAGCAGAAACTGATAGAATTGAATAAAATACAACAAAATATAACATTACATACCCATTTTTAAAAGTTGAAATTTTTACACTTGAATGAATTCTAAAATCTTCTATTTACATATAATTATCATATAAGAGCCAATCCTTTTCAAATAATAACAAAAATATGCAAAAATATTTACACAATTTTTAAAATTGACAAGAAATCTATATGAGCTGTATTTCACAGTTAGGACCAATGTAGACCAACAATGAAAAAACTAGTGCAGGTGAAATTACTCCATCCCGTAATGTACACCACTCAGATACTCAATTAATCTATCTGTTGAGGACTCAATTTGCAACTTTGCAACTTTTTTTATTTACATTTTGTCCTGCTTATGTTCTTTTCTTGCATCTTCACCTCTCTATTCACAGTTGTGTTCCCACCAGCATTGCAAACAATAACTAGGCACCATAGCAGCCAAGGAGGAAAGTCACCACGACCAGTGACTACTTCCTCTTGTAGTCGCAGAGTGGATTCCTGTGGTCAAATACCCAATCAGACTATACAACCCATCCAAGGTACATCTGAAAGAGCATTGGAAAACACTGAAGGCTTGTCTTCCCAAAACAAAAGACAGAATGCCAGTGCACCAGCACAGACGTCCACTTCGTCAGTACTTCCCAATTCGACCCAGACTCCTGCTTCCACTGTTAACATGTCTGTGCCAATGATTGAGCTGTCTGGCACTCCATCAATACCTCAAACCAAGCCAACAGCTTCATTAGCTCACCGTCGACCAAACCCAAACCAAAACCCTCAAACATCAAACCAGACAGTAGTCGCTCAGAAAGAGGGGTCAAATATCTGTCAAAACACCTACCTAAATCCTTTTCCTCCAAGCCAAGTCTTAGTAATGGAGGCTCATTCCCCAAAACAGCGAGCTCAGGCATTGGTTTCACATACTAAGAAAAATCTTTCACCCATTGCCTCGCTAAACCAGGCCACTGAACCATTATCCCAGTGTTCATCTCAACTTACACAACCACCATTCTTTCCACCACAGTCTATCAAAACACCAGCCCAAGAGGTGACACCACAAGTACACACTGTCGTGCCATCAGGACATGTTCCTGTCGCAGCAGCTCCAAATACACTTTCAGCCGTCCAGGATCAGTTTCTGTCAACTGGTCTTGTTCCCCCTCAATCCCAAGTTTTTGCATTGCCACAGATAATGCCAGCACATTCCGTGACTTCAAGTCCATCATTTCAGTTTCCTTTGGTTCTGCCACACAATCCAGTTCAGGCGACGCCACCTTCTTATCTGCCAACGCATGTTCCATTTACTTCTCCACACATTCCAGTTAACGCAGTTCAGGGATCTGTCTCCTTAAACGCACCTCAACCTCCACTCACGCAATCTCAATATCCGGCACAATCCGATCAGTTTTCCTCTTCTCCAGACCAGTTTTTTCCTCCCCCCGATAATACGGCAAGTTTGCTTGAATCTCTTGACACTTTGCATTTGCACTCACCCATCGTGATAACGCCACAAGATGCCTCGGAGCAGGCACCCATGCACCATTTTCAGCCAACTGGGCAGTTTGCTCCTCTGCTAACACTGAAGGAGCAACAAGCTGCCTCTTCAGCTAATGTTGTTTTAGGGCGAATACCCATTCCATCTTTAGATACCTCTGCGTCTCCGGTTGACAACTTCAAAGCGGACGTAGCATTTTCCCCATGTTGCACAGAGAGTAATGATAAAGACGTCTCGGAAGATGATGACACCCCCACACTCCAGTCAAGACTAAGAAAACAGAGAAAGATTTGCTCCAAATCCAGACAAATAGATCCCGCAAATGAGGACGGCACATTTATGGTCAAGGATATGAGGGTGGATCAGGTACAAAATGCCTTGATTAGTGAAACACCACATTCCGGCTCAAATGACGGAAATCAACTATTACCAAAACCTTTTGGCAAAACACTGCAGAGACCCTAACCCTACCTGGAGTTCTCGCTCACCCAGTGTGGTGAAAGGGAACGTCTCTGGCAGTTGAATCTGCCTTGGAGAACCAATGAGATCTATGAGCTGCGAAAGACCTTTAGAACTGCCTTCCCATGTGAGTGAACACGGACCCCCCGTTTCCTAGTGTACGAGGTCTTAACCGGCACATGAAGGTCCATGCAGAGGAGAAACTGTATCAGTGTGAGGAGTGTGGGAAGAGTTTTGTATACCACTTTACCCTTACTAAACATCCCCCCACCGATCTATCCCCCTTCACTCTGGGGAGAGCCTAATGGCCCGTTTCTATTGTAAAGTTTGCCACGGACCCAAGCACCCGTTTCTCGGGCCCCCAAGCCGCAGACAGTGCTACCATATGCGAATGCCACTGGAGAGAGCCATTCTCATGCACTCATGTGGGCAAAGAAAGTTTAAAACATAGAGGTGTTCTTTGGAAATATGCATATGCCAGTGGCAAGAGGAGAGAAGAAAACGCTACATCTGCACCCCTGTTGAAAAAGGGATTTGTCGATCTAGGCAATTTTAAAAAGGACACAAGATCGCCCACACCAGGGATTGAAAGGACCCGTGGTGATGTGCACCAGGACTGGTGGCCGCAACCGCTTCATCAGGCGGCCCAGCTTACGAGAACATGTTCAACTTACCACAACATGTTAACCATGAAAAAAAAGTCAGGGCAAAAAGTAAGAGTGGGCATTGTCTCCCCGTATTAAGCATCCCTCAGGTGCATTCTCTATGATTGTACGGCAACTAATTATTGTTACAAAAAATATAAACAGTATTAGGCCTGATTGTATAATTATTAGGCTAGTTCACCCAAAAATAACTAAGACCTACCCGATAGAATATTGTTATACCCTTCAAAGCCATCCGCTCGGTGCTCAGAGCTCATGAGAGTGGCCTTCCTTTTTCCATGGCGTCTTCCGAGCTGTATAGTAGATGGCACGTGCAAATGTTTGGTGCGAGGATTTGAATGCTAAATAAAAGTGACACCATCCATCCAGTAAAATAAAAATGTCCTCCACTATCAGCTCCCTGGGTGGTGCTTAACCTGTTGGTACCGTTGAGTGAGCTGCTAGAGCGTGCGCGTGCCAGCAGACTTATTCCACGACTTGATTACACATGTGAGAAGTGCACCTAACGTGGAAAGCCGCAGAGGGATGAGAGCAAAAACACAATCACCATCGGTAACAAAATTGACATTACAAAACAAGGATTCGAATATATGCCAAGGGAGAATGGTTGCCTTTGCTGCTAAATACATACCAACTGACGTTTACACTGGGAGCTTTGATCGCTATGCATACATCTCATCATCCGCCTGGACCACATAATCTTTCCGTGAACGCATGTATGAAAGTCTAGCGCAAGACAGATACTTGACTGTTTATAAAGTGTGTTCAAAACTATGGATATTTTTCTTACCAACAAACACACTTTTTCACTTCAGAAGGCCTTTATTAACCATGTGGAGTACTTTTTATGATGGATGGATGCAATTTATTTAGTTTCAAAAAAGAAAGTTCTAGAGAACACCCATCACTGCAAGTATAACCCAGCTTGGAAGGATCCCAGGATGATTTCTGATATACTCTGATGTTAATTTGTTCTGAAAGAGAAGTCGCAATTACACTAGGACTGGCTAGAAGGTAGTGAGTAAATCATGGGTGATGAACTTTCACTTTTGGCGTGAACTGTTCTTTGAAATTTATGAAGCTGACATTGGTTTAAAAAGATAAAAGTTTTAACACCACGTATGTTAACGCTTATTGGATCTAATCCTTTTGTTGCATACTCTTTTCTCATACCAAGCATCACAGGCAAATACAATGAAGTAATAAAAGGTGATGATTTTCTATTCTTAGGTCCAATGTGAATACCTTGTAGCACGCTGTTACTTGTATATTTCTATACTGTATTAGTGTTGAGAGTCTTTTCTAGTGTCCAGTACGCATATCAGTAAAACACCTTAGGTGGGTCCTATTTTGGTAAAATGAATATCCATAGCAGAAACATGAGTACCACCCCTGACATTGTTGGTTTGCTACACCAACAATTTATATCCTGCAACGGTTATCACTCCTCATCATCCATATGAACTGTAATAGTATGACCGCAGACAAGCAAGAAATCATAGTCAACACTGCCGGTGGCAGCTGTACTTAAGACCCCAACAGACTTGTCTGAATATGCATTATAAACCTAAAACCCATTTGAAAATAAAACTGCTGAGGTGCAAGTGCGATGCGAAACCAAAACAGGAGCGAATACACTGAAGAACTCGTGAAAAGATTTTTCTATTTTCTCAACTTTTAGGCCCAACTATACACAGCACATGTTGAAGTTAGCCCTGCCTTAAAAAACGACTCGTACATATTTGAGTTGCAAATTACCGGTTTATGTAAAGTGTCTAAACATCTGGATAGCCTGGTGGCAGAGATAAGTTAGATACATGTTCATGTTGCACATGTACCACATCAGTCAATGCAAGCACAACATAGGTAGTTAGCACAACC
The DNA here is from genome assembly GCA_018155175.1 of Sinocyclocheilus anophthalmus. Classification (NCBI taxonomy): domain Eukaryota; kingdom Metazoa; phylum Chordata; class Actinopteri; order Cypriniformes; family Cyprinidae; genus Sinocyclocheilus; species Sinocyclocheilus anophthalmus. Next base: position 54,403 of record JADLZN010009772.1, read on the forward strand.
AACCTTCAGTTTGTGGCACACATTAAACAAATAATCTTCTTATGTAGTGTTTATTAAATGTCATAGTCCTTAATGTGTATATCTAGGGTTACTCACCCTGTAAAAAGTTTGTTCCGAATAATATCATTCTAGCAACGTCATTGCAGATACTTTGTGTGGCAATCAAAATGATCCGTGTTATTGATATGACAATATTGGAAACTACTATGGTTAGCACAAAACCTATACTAAAAACACCAACATTATTATAATTTGGGCCCAGAAAGAAAAAGTAAATGTAGATTAGCACCATAGCAGTTATTTTCATATTTTCTTGCAACATTTCATTGTCCCATAGGATCATAACAATATTTAGTAATATATATATATAACGTCTAAAATTAATTAAATTTTCATGTTAATAAAAAAACACGGTGATTCTGAGTTCTATCTTCTGCCTGTCTTGAGTTCACATAAACTCTAACTCTATCTTGTAGATTTGTAGGGTCTGTTATAAGCCGGACTAGTTTGTCATCGGTAGCCTGGCTATCTGGAAAAACTAGTAATGCGAAGTTTGGGATTAAAAGTCCCTTTTTTGTTGCTGTATTGCAACTTCATAACTTAAGAATGCCTTTTATTTATTTTTATATAAGAATGGGCATGACGCAAAGAGCAGGATAGGTAGGACTGTGAATCTGGTGGGCTAAACTAAATTCATTACAACGAGGGAACGGCGTAATAGAAAACCATATTTAAAAGTCATCCAGATGCACAAAGAGGGAGGACATGCTAATGAGGCTGCGAGCCCCCGCGCTGGATTCATCGGTTGTATTGCTGCCCACTGTCACTGTTCCCTAACTTGTCAACTGCCAGACCAAAGTCACAGAAGGTGATACAAAATGATTTTTTTTGGCCGCAATAATGACCATATAACACAACTAACACCATCTTCCATTCCCATCTGGCGTGATAGTTCCACGCTTGGCGGGATTTAGAAAATGCTCTTTCGATGCCTGTGCCATACCGTCGTGATGTCCCTTATACAGACAGATTCCTCAGTTGATGAGCTGCAAGAGGAGAGTGAGAAAGTACCTCTGTACACGAACAATCCTTCACATTTTGGCGGTGGAAAGTCCAGTTAACCTGGCTGGAATAACGGGGGAAGTTTTTTAGTTTTAAACATCGTCTTGTCATTGTCATTAAAATTAACTTTTCAATTTTAAATCATATTTTGTCAATTGTAATTTATTACTGGGATGCAAAGCTGAATTAAGCATCATTTAATCCGGTTCTTCAGTGGCACATGATCCTTAGCAGAAATCACTCTAAGCTGCTATTGCTGTCAAGAACATTTATCTTATCACAATGTTGCAATAGGTGAGCTGCTAACTATTTTTGTTGTGTTAAAACCATGTAGACATTTTTGTCTTAAGTGCAGCCTCTGATGAATAGAAATTGATCAAAGAACAATATTTATGTAAAATATAAATATTTTGTAATGAAATAAAAGCATTTACTGACACTTTTGATCAATTTAATGCATTCTTGCTAAATAAAAGAATTGTTTGATTTTTTTTACAAAAAAAAATTATACTGACCCCAAACTTTTGAATGGTAGTCATAAGTCAACCACAATTTGTTTTGTGTGAAGAAATAACTGGCTGCCATAGAAGTCATTTAGAGGTCTAAACTGTCCATTTGGGACGCCACTACTGCAAAATTGGTACTGAAATAACATTCCACATATAAATGTGCCTCATTCAGTTTCCTTATCTAAGCCCACATTCTTTTCCACTGAAATTTCACAACAGCAGAATGCTTTATCAGTCTGTCTGAAACCATCTGAGATTACCTTGGAGAGAACAGAAAGGCGAAGGACAGCATAGTTAGAATCACTTCCTCCAGGGCCTTCCGCCTCAATGGTTAGTGTAACATCTGTGCCTGAGACTGTATTACCAGGTGGAGTGAGAGACACCGTCCCCTGAGCACTGCCGCCACTCACGAGATTGAGACTGGGATGACAAAGAAACAGAACTTTAGCACTTTTTAATTTTATTCTTGATAAGGAAAGCTGATTAAATCATTACTGAGTGATTTGAGAACTAAGTGGAGAAATTACGTTGATGGATGTGTCATAGGGATGTTTTTGTCATTCCTTGCACGAATTGTGTAGGCACCACTGGTTCCAGTGGTTGTAACAGTAAAATTTATTTTAAATACTTCTCCTGGCAGCATGGAGCTGTCTGCTATTGCCTGTAGATGGAAAGAAAATGGGTTTAGAATTAAATTTAGATTTGTTCAAACAACTAGCAAGCTGCCTACTGCCTTTTAAAGGAAGTATAATTGTCATGGAACTTACAAGTGACTGATTTTCACACAAGAGACTCGACCTACAATTGATTTCAATAGATTTTTATGTTAGCATTTTGTTAGCAAGTTCACAGTACAACAATAAAACAAGCTTAATAATACAGTCCACAAATATAGAGCATTGTTATAAATGTTTGATTTTACTGTTTTGTTGATGCGTTTTAAAGACAATGGGTCTCACTGATTAACCATGTGTACACAAATTTATGCTTTCAAAAAATGTTTTCACCAAAAAAAAGAAGAAGAAGATGATTAATCATTAACTCCTACTACTGTAAAATGCATTACAAATTTATGAAAAAAATTAGGAACAAATGGAACCACATACAAAAAAAATCATACTCTGGGTCGTTTTATACATAGATATTTCATGTTAAATATATTTTATCATCAAGATTTTGTCACATGTTTGCTAAGAGTGATGAAAGACTGTAAAGGAAAGGTTGTGCGGATAGCACTTATATAAAGATGGTGTTTGGACGTGTTCTATGAAAATGACTAACCTAGGTTATGTAGTCATTCATTTAGAATACTTCAAAAACATTAGAATGAGGTTAAGAACTAATTCACAAGTGTACACAGTCAGACATTTTTCATGAGTCGTTTCATATAAATGTGAAAAACTCACGCAATTATTAGTGAATGTGACCCAATGTTCTCGTCTCGTCCACCATTAATTCACCTTTTCACTGAATTTGGCGCAATGCATTCTATGGAATGCCATGCCCTTATGTGTGAAGGATACACACTAATGCCTTAGAATTTGGCAGCATATTCAAAGATAATGTATCTACCTTTTGGTCTCACTAAATTTTAAGAAGAAGAATGCACTAAGAATACAGTTTGTACCTTTATTATGACTTCAGACTGAGACATCTGTGTGGTGGTCTGCCTCTGGTACAGGCTGGAGGAGGTCTTGTCTTTTCCCTTCAGCAGTACCACAAACTCTCCTTCTGGCACTTCTTTCACGGTAATAAAGTAATCTCCACCATCCATTTTCTCAATGGTTCCATTAGACACTTTGACCCCAGACACCTCCATGAGAGCAACCTCCTGCAGCTCTAGAGCCTCTGGACCTTTCTCTCCAGTCAGCGTTAGCAACAGCTTAGCCGGTGAGCCTAAATAAAGAGCAAAAAATCTGTACATTTCTATTCAAATCATTTATTAAGAATTGTTTAATAGTTAAACAGAATAACGGGTTAAACCTGCTGACGGCCGCCCATCAATGGCAGCAAATCCAGGATGGGGTCCTTTGAATTCTTCCACAAAGTCATAGATGAATGTAATCGCACTCTGACCTGTAAAAGATTACATTACATTAGAAAGGCATAAAAATACTGTCAACATGCATCTCAGAGTGCCACGGCTTTTTTTTATTATCATCATTAACAATACATTAGCAATTTTCCTCTTAATACTTTAGGAGTAAAGAATAAATATACATTATGCCATATTCTCCTCATGACAGGTTGGCAAAACTTAAGTGTTTGGCTTTGCATTGGTTTATCAAATAAGTACATGATGGCTCACCCATCACTTTAATGGTGTAGGGCTGAGTTGTCATCATGTCAATGTGCCACAGGCCCATCTCAGTTCCGTTTAATTGGATTCGTTGCAGGTTTCCCACTTTCTGAATTGTACCCAGAGGTCCATTGTCAACAGTGTTAGATTGAGTCACACCTGGAAGAAAGTGCATTTCATTAGGCAATAATGGAGGAACTTACTTTGATATCTTATATTGAAGCCGAACACTATAATGCAATACATTTTTTAAAGGGTCATATGATGTTATTTTAAAGATCATTATTTTGTGTAATTGGTGTAACAGAATATGTTGACATGAAAAAAAACATTATTTTTCAAATACTGTACATTATTGTAGTTCCTCTATGCCCCGCCTCTCTCAAACGCGTCGTTTTCTACAAAGCCCCTCCAACCGACAAGCACAGTCTGCTCTGATTGGCCAGCTGACCCAGTGCATTGTAATTGGCCGAACACCACAAGCACGTGTCGGAAATGTAACGCCCCTTTCCATAATCGCGACGCTTCAGCTTTCAACATAAATGTAAAGACAGTAAATAATGTCCTTAGTTTTACCATCAGTTCAAGCCCGAAAGGGGAACAGAGTCAAATGACAGACAGTGATGATGTTTGTATGTATTTGCAGTACACAAGCTGCGATTAAGAAAGCTGACTCCACTGTGATGTGACACTGTCTCTCTCTCAACGCACAAACACACACACACACACACACGGCGCGATACTCTACACGGTGCAAAACTCACGATTTTAACAGTCAATAGCAAATACTTAAAACAAATAACAAAACAGTAGCTGATACAGAAGCACCAGATTGTCATAGCAAAATCGGAATTGACCCTTTTTTTTAGAAATAGCCTTTGCACAGCCAGCCTGTAGGCTGAGTTTCTGGGTGTGCGTTATGTTGGAAATAATTTTAACCAAGATTATTGCATCTACTTTCGGAGGCCAAATAAAGGGCTTTGCTTCGCACAGAAACACACTGGTCTCCCTGACATGGCTACATCAACACTACTGCGGTTCCTAAAACCATGCCTTCTTTCTGTGCATGAACATTTGTTGGCCGGCGCGGTGGTGGGGGGGGGGGGGCGGGAGCGGGGGCGGGGCGGGGGAGAGGGGGGAGACGGAGGGCGGGGGGGCGGGCGGAGGGGGCCCCGGGAGGGGGTTCGGCTTTTGGCCGGCCCCTTCTTCGGGGGGGGCGGGGGGGATGGAACTTTACGCAACATTTCAAACTAGTGAGGTGATATGTGGGGGCGTGTTGATGAGGCGTTTTGACATTGAAACTTGAACAGACCTCTCTCCATAAAGGCATGGCAAATCCCACCAATTTGGGGATCCCTTTAACGCGAAGAAAAACCCTCTCGAACAGAATCGAAGTGTACGTCGCGAGGCCCTCTTGCAATGAGACCCCCCGCGTCGATGGGTTTGGGAGTTATGGGTGGTTAAATTCGCAGTCCGGCTCCAAACGATCTAGCGATCCCGGGGGGCTACCGACGCGCGGAGGGTGGTGTTCGAGAGGACTCCTCGAGCTGAAGGGATCCCCCGAATTTGGTGGAGATCCGCCGGCGCGTTCGCAAGATAGTGACACCAGCCAACACTTTCACTTTAGTAAGGAGGTCTCTTGTTCAAGCATTCAAGCATTGTCTTATTCGACAGTAAGTGCCCTGCGAATTGGACTTCACATGAAATTCCGCCATGAATCCAGTTCCAAGGGAACATACACGTTACATTCATAGGGCATTTAAGTGCGCAAGACGTGAATTTATATTTATTTACAGAGGTATATTATGTCACACTTCATACTTCTCTAGTAAATTTCGTCTGTGTGAAGACAGTAGCGCAAATCCGTGAATGAATGTTCCAAAGTGAAATAAACTTCAACCGAATAAAGTTGAATGGAATTTAATTGAATTAAAGTTGAATAAACTTCAACTTTATTGTTCAGTGCACTGATGTCAGACTCATTTTGGATAATAACGTTTATTGTTAAACTGTTAAATGCCCTGCCTCCATTATTACATATCTTTGTCAGGTCATTATAAGTGTTTGATCACCACATTTGAGTGATCATTGCAAAAAAGTGTTTATGTATATATATTCTGTTTATGTTTATACTGTATTCTATATATAGTACCATTCAAATGTTTGGACACACGAATGGGAAAGTGTCCAAACTTTTGACTGGTACTGTACTATAATATACACAAAAAATATCGGCCGATATATCGATATCGGTTTTTTTACGCCCTAATATCGGTATCGGACCCAAAAAACCCATATCGGTCAGGCTCTACTAATTGGTCCCATGATACCTGATACCATGTACAGTCATGAAAATGTGTTTAGGTTACGAAAAAAAAGCTTTTTTATGTTAATTACATTTTTATTTTAGTTAATTTAGTTAAAAGTGCCTCTGAATTTACCTGTGGGGCTGCGTAGGTTGAATGTGAGGCTACTTCCTGTGATGTAGATGGTAGTGTTGGACACAGACTTATCCAGTAGGAAGGGGAAACTCTCTACAAGTCCTGGATCCCTGGAGCGCTGAAGAATTGTCACCTGATGGATGAAGAAAGAGAGTGCAAACAATTGCAAAAATGAAAGAGATAGGTTCTTTGAGAAAGAGAAAGTTCTTTGAATATTCTGTATTTTTATTTATTTTTTGCAACTGTTTTGTTTGTGAGATGTTTACAGTAGTAAATTGACTATAAGATGCTGATCATACCAAAGCTGAAGTAGAGGTGTCAAAAATGATGTCAGTGGCTTGAGAGAGGCTGGATTTGGAGACCTCAATGGCTTGACCCCCAGAGGCCAAGGCCATGTCATAATACACCTGAAACTGTGACGATGCCTTCAGTGTCCTTCTCCTCCTCTTTGATGCTGTCATGAAGAAAGATACCTGAATAGAAAGGGTGAGAGATGGAAAAGTGGGAAACTGATGGAGGGCTGGTGAACATTTTGATGGCAAGGACTGTATGTGACACAAGGATGGACCATTTTACCGTAGACTTGGTGCTGCGAATGAGGGCGTTGATGGTTTTCTCCAGGTGTGTATCCTTAGGTGGAGCATCCGTGAACACATATATAAAGGAGGAGGAAGGAGCTCCTGTCAGGGCCAACTGTGGGAGAAACAGAAGGTTAGAAAACTTTGTAGAGGAACATTGTAGAGTGGTCAATAAAAACTGATTCCTTCTATTCTTTATAAAATTCAATAATATAATAGTTCTTAGTTCTAACTTGAAACTACTTTGATCGCTATTCATATAGGTGACCCTGGACCACAAAACCAGTCTTAAGTGTAAATTTTTCAAAATTGAGGTTTATAGATCATCTGAAAGTTGAATAAATAAGCTTTCCATTGATGTATGGTTTGTTATGATAGGAAAATATTTGGTCGAGATACAACTATTTGAAAAGCTGGAATCTGAGTGTGCAAAAAAATAAAAAATATTGAGAAAATCGCCTTTAAAGTTGTCCAAATGAAGTCCTTAGCCATGCATATTACTAATCAAAAATTAAGTTTTGATATATTTACGGTAGGAAATTTACAAAATATCTTCATGGAACATGATCTTTACTTAATATCCTAATGATTTTTGGCATAAAAGAAAAATCTATTTTTTTCACCCATACAATGTATTTTTGGCTATTGCTACAAATATACCTCAGCGACTTAAGACCAGGGTCACATATGACGTTTGAGATGATTGGCTGAAAGGCCACACAGCACAGTACCTGAAGTCCTGACAGGCACATTTCTGGGGTATCCCCTCCTCCATCAGCTTTGATCTTGGAGATCTCTGACTTCATCACATCTGAGTCTGTGGTTCTTATTAGTGGTCCAAATTCTACAAATTCATACAAAATGTGAACAGATTGTGTCTGTATGTAATTAATATTAATTTGGACTATATCTGATCTCTTTTGCCATAATATAAATGAAAAGTATCATTGCTCTGTTCCAAATCTTAGTAACCTGCCTACAAAGGCAATACTTTATGTCACCATAGGCATGTTCCCAACATAATGGCTTCATTGTGTTTCATTATGTCTACAAAGATACCTCATCTTGGTCAAATTCAAATTGCATCCTTTCTTCGCAGACAAAAACAAACTCAGAGGGAAAAAAAACAAGATAACGAACGAATATTGGTATTAAAAAAAACCTATTATAAATTGCATTCTGTCACGAATTCAGTCCATGGACTTCCGTTTATTCACCACCAGAGGTCACCCTTTCCATTTCATTGACTCTCGCACAACACAAACTGTTGCATAGCACCCCGGACTACATATTCCATCATTCTTTGCACGATTTGCACACTGCACTGATTGCACACAGCTGTTTCTAATCACCTCACTCACTATATAACACCTACTCTAACCACATTTCTCTGCTGGGTATTGTTTAGCCTGTACCCCTTTCCGAGTCTCCGTGTTTTCCTTGTTTTGCCTTGCCTGTTTTTGCGTTTTTTGATCTTTGCCCGTTTTCTTGGATTTCTCCCTCTCGTCTTGCCCCTGTGATTCTGTCTGGTGATCGGTGACCTACGCTAGCCCTGGAACTATTCTTGTGTTTTGCCCGCCATATAACTGTTTGCCATTGTTTTGACCTTGCCTGTTATGACCACGTCTCTGTCTAATAAAGCTTTGCATATGGATCCGCACGTCTCACGGCTCGTCAGCCCCGTTACAGAATACTCAGCCCAACAAGGATCCAGAGGCTTTTCCAGTGGACTCTGGCCAGGTATGGACCCAGTCACCCAGCTACTACATCTACGACAAGGAGGCCTTTCTATTGAGGAGTATGTTCACCGGTTCTGTGTACTATCTTATCAAGTTCCACTGTATGATGAAATTTTGTTTAAAGACTTGTTCCGTTTTGGACTCAATGAACCCACGAAATCTTGTTTACCTGGAGAGGAATTTAACTGTAGTTTAAGGGACCTGAAGGATTATGCTTTGTTGTCTGTTGGCTATTTGTTTACTGTGGGTGTCGCGGAGGAACAACGCGACACAATATCTGTGACTGAAATGGCGGCTGTACCAGAACACGCTCACAAAATGGCGGCGGCAGCGGAGCCTGATCGTTTTCCTTTCCCAAAAATGGCGGACACCACGGCAACCCATCATGTCACAGGCACATCTTGAGCGCCGTCAAAGTCAAAGATGATAGTCATGAGTCCGCAGTCAGGTCCAGCTTCATATCCTGAGGCAAGTCTAGTCACGGGCTGATATTCATGAGGTAGTCAGTCACAACTGATCACATGAGTCAAGTATAGTCATAGTAGTTTCTTCCTGAGTTCAGTCAAGTACGCTGATCATCCAGAGGTCAGTCAGTAAAGGTTGATCATCATGAGTATGGTCTTACAGTTGATAGTCATGAGTCAAGTTCAAGTTATCAGTCCTTATCATGAGTCAAGTCAAAAAAGATCTTCATGAGTCAAGTCACAAAACAGATCTCCGGAGTAAGTCTAGTCACAGTGATTCTTCCTGAGTCGAGTCTAGGCACAGTTGATCGTCATGAGTCAAATCGAGTCACAGTTTATTATCCTGAGTCTGGTCAAGTCACAGCTGATATTCATGAGTCTAGTCAGGTCACAGCTGATCATCCGGAGTCACGTCACAGCTGATCTTCTAGAGTCCCGTCACGTCACAGCTGATCATCCGGAGTCACGTCACAGCTGATCATCCGGAGTCCCTTCACGTCACAGCTGATCATCCGGAGTCCCATCACGTCACAGCTGATCATCCAGAGTCAAGTCAAGTCACAGCTGATATCCATGAGTCCGTTACGGCACGCTGGCATCCGGGGTTCCCGTCACGTCACAGCTGATCATTCCGGAGTCCTGTTACGTCACAACTGTCTTATAGAGTTGCCATGTCTCAGCTGTTCATCCAGAGCCTAGTCACGTCTCAGCTGTTCATCCAGAATCACGTTGCATCACAGTTGATCATCCAGAGTCATGTCACGTCCTGTCTGTCACACCCAGATTCTCAAGGTCAGCCCTTCGGTATCCCAGTCTGGTATCCAGTGTGAGGGATGCACCGCTGGTTTCTGCAAGCGCAGCTGGTATCCCCAAACCCACTCACTCTAACCCTTCTGTTCATGAACTAATTCCCCGGTCTGAAGTGTTTCCCCTGATGGGGATCGCCTTTAGTTGTGTTTGGGCTGCGTACGCCTCCACAGAACTCCCAGAGCACGCCCCACCGCGCCAACCCGCACCACAACAACGATCAGGTCGCAGAGTCGGTGGAGAAGCTAAAGTCTCCACCCTCCTGAGGTGGGCGGTGCCGCTGCTGTGTCCCCCCCCCACGAACGTTAGCACTGGTGACAATGACTAGTTCTACAGAGGTGGCCGGCCCCCGAATGCCCCCCCCCGCCCGCAGACCCTTCCGAAGGCAGGCGGTGGCTCGCTTCAGCCCTTGCGTGGTGGTGGCGCCTAGCCACACACCCCACCCCGCCACATTCGACCTGTCATGTCCGGGTAACCGAGATCCCCACACCGGTCACAGGAGGCCGTCTACGAACTGCCCCCAGCCCACTTGCTCGTACCTGTTACGGCACACGGCACGCGCCCGCCTCTCCGAAACTCTCTGGCTGTTCTGTCCGACCAAGGACGGACAGCCTCTGGCCGCCCCACCACCACATCTTTGTCTGTCCGGTCCCGGCTATGGAGGCCATATGGAATCCTCATACTGTCCTGTCATCGGTTATGGAGTGTGAACTTTTGTCTTGTCCAGAACCAGCCAGGGAGGCTGCCCCTGACCTCTGTCTTGATCTATCAAACCCAATGTTCTGTCTGTCTAGCCTCTCGTGTACCGTCTCGACATGGTCTCATGATCGGGTGGTTCACAAGGGGGGGTTCGTCCCCTTGCTCCGCGTGGTTGTCCTCTGCCCACGCGTGGTGTCTACGTCTTGGTTCTGGTGGTATTCTGCTCCGCCGTTGTGGTCTACTGTCTGGTTCTGGTGGTCCACGGCCTCTGCTCCGCCATGGTGGTCTTCTGCCCCGCCGTGGTGGTCTACTGTATGGTTCTGGTGGTCCTCTGCTCCGCCATGGTGGTCCTCTGCCCGCCGTGGTGGTCTACTGTCTGGCTCTGTTGGTCCTCTGCTCCGCCGTGGTGGTCCTCTGCTCCGCCGTGGTGGTCCTCTGCTCAGCCGTGGTGGTCCTCTGCCACGCCGTGGTGGTCTACTGTCTGGTTCAGGTGGTCCTCTGCTCCGCCGTGGTGGGAGCTTCGGTCCCGTCTGCTCTGCTGTGGTGGTCCTCAGCTCTGCCGGTTCTGCCTCAGTCCCTGGTCTTTCCTATCCCTGGACCTGGCCCTCCGTCCCTCCCCCTGTTCCACCTACGCTCCACCGCCCACCTGGATCGTATATTGTTTGGAGTGTCTGGAAGCCGCTCCTTGTGTGGGGGGGGGGGCTCTGTCACGAATTCAGTCCATGGACTTACGTTTATTCACCACCAGATGTCACCCTTTCCATTACATTGACTCTCGCACTACACAAACTGTTCCATAGCACCCCGGACTACATATCCCACATTCTTTGCACGATTTGCACACTGATTGCACTCATTGCACACAGCTTTTTCTAATCACCTCACTCACTATATAACACCTACTCTAACCACATTTCTCTGAGTATTGTTTAGCCTGTACCCCTTTCCGAGTCTCCGTGTTTTGCCTTGCCTTGCCTGTTTTTGATCTTTGCCTGTTTTCTTGGATTTCTCCCTCTCGTCTCGCCCCTGTGATTCTGTCTGCTGATTGGTGACCTACGCTAGCCCTGGGACTATTCTTGTGTTTTGCCCGCCATATACCTGTTTGCCATTGCTTTGACCCTGCCTGTTTACCACGTCTCTTGAATAAAGCCTGCAGATGGATCCACATGTCTCGCGTCTCGTCAGCCCCATTACACATTCAAATATGAAAAGTCTCAATAAAAAGTTCAGTGTAATTCAGATTGATTATTTTTTACCAAATATTTCTATGTGCTATGTAAATCAGTGCTTAATGGAAATCTTTTTTTACACTCACCTGGATCATTAAATGGCACCAGAATATATTCAGATGGTTCATCTTGAGTTCCTTTCTTACTGTCAATGATGTTGAAGGCGACTCTTTTGGCTTCTGCAATGTCGTCAGTCATACTGCCTGTGGTGTCAATTACAAAAACTAGGACTGCAGATCTTGCGATACCCATTAGCCTGATGAAGAGGAAAAAATAGGTACAGTTATTTTGGTTAATGGACTTAAAATTAGATTAAAAATAATAATACATATTTATATACATTCAAAAGTATGGGTGCAGTAAGACTTTTTAATGTCTCTTCTGCTCAGCAAGGCTGCATATATTTGAGCAAAAATAAGTCTACAGTAAAAACAGTAATATTGTGAAATATTTTCACAAATTAAAATAACTGTTTTCTATTTTACTATATTTTAAAATGTAATTTCATGATGGCAAATCTCAATTTTCAACATAATTACACCAGTCTTCAGTGTCACATAGAAAGAAATCTAATATGCTGATTTGGTGTCCAGAAAAATTTATATCACAGTTGAAAACACTTTAACGCTGTTAAAAATTGTGGAAACCGTGAATAGAAAAGGAACAGCATTTATTAGAAATAGAAATTTTGTAACATTATAAATGTCTTTACTGTCAATTTTGATCAAGCATGCGATTTTCGACGTAGTAATAGTTTTCAGAAAAAAATCTAACTGACTCCAAATGTTTGAACAGTAGTGTAGAGAACAGGTTAAGAGAACAACTCCCAGCTTTGCAAGTTATAACAAATCTCTTTGTCTAAAGATATACGAGGAATCTATTCCAATACCGAAGGTAGTCTTTGTTTCCTATAGCTCCACGGATGTCCTCTAGCAGCTCCAGGGTGGCTTCAGCTGCCAAGTTTACAGCATTATTGTGTTGATCAGTATTATGGGAACGGGGCTCATCTTTACTGATCCCACCTCGAGGATTCTGGGAACTGCTGAGGTCAGTCTCCCCACCATGGCTACATTTTCCTTTTACACATAAAAGACAAATAAAAGTTAATGAAATTTTATAACTTAAATATTTTCTTTCCAAATCCACTCCCGTATATACTTTCTACTTGTTTTCTTTCCTTTAAGTGTTGCTTAAGTGAGGAAATCGAATAAACCAGATAAGTCAAATATCAAAGGCTTGCACTTCTAAATTTTGAAATACTACATGTTTTAGCTCTGCTTTTACTGCTTTTGATGAAGGTTTGTTATAAATAGATTTACTGTTGTTGCAAAGTCATTCTCTTTGGTAAACTTGGACCTTGCTTAATTGAAACCACTTCTCACCCCATAAACACAATATAATGAATAGATTTTGCTGTATTGTGTAATATTGGAAAGAAAGAAAAAATGTGCAAGATGTGTCAGGAAATGGGTTGAGCCACGACCCTACCATCAACATCCTAGTTACTACAACATTTTTTGAAATGAGTCGTAACTCATTTGTTTACCCATAGGACAACTTAGAACTGAACACCAAAACTTGTTCATTTGAGTTTGATTTGTGCTTTCAACAACTCATCTATTTACATAGTTATTAGACTGTAAATTTAAGTTACTAAGTAGTTACATATATTTTTTACAGAATGTGTGCCCATGCATGTCTCTTGGTCTAAACCTATGTATGTCTCTTCACCTTGAGGTTTGTCACTGGAGAACAAGCCCATATATCCTGAAGTGAGGTACTTCCCATTGAGAATGGTAGGAAGCAGCTGGTTTGGACAGGTACCACTGGCACAGTCACTGCATGTTGGCATCGTAATGTCTGCACATTAACACATACACATGCAATCTATTTAAAGCAGTATACATTTGTTAAAACCCACAGGCAAATCGGAAACGTGCACTCAATTTATTTGTTTCCTATTCAGGATCAGTCAACATAGATTAATCTCATACAATGTGATATGTACTGTTATCAGTTATGAACCAAGTCATCTGTTAACTTATCTCCAGTTCTCATTAGAAACATTGTTTTTTATAAGCCATCAATTTAATTACACTTAACATGGGAAATGTCAATGCAAAGAAATGGTGCAATGGGCGGGCGGGGAGGGAGGGGGGGGGGCTCATTCCGCATATGAGTCTCTCTCATAAATCACACACACTGGCTTTATGTACCTGCAATCTTCTCAATGTTGAGATCCGGTCTGATGAGGTTGGCATATGGACTTTTGTTACCCAATTCAACCCAGTTACTGTGACTGTAAAAGTCCTGGGGGAAAAAAAGAAAAAAGAATGAAATGAATGCTTAAAAAGTTTGTTTGTTTCTCTATATGAAGACACACATTTTAGAGAAACATGTATATTTATTATGTATTTAGATTTTGTATGTTTTTAATATTATTGTTTTTTTCAATAGGTAAATGTCATCAAATAGTTAATGAGTAAAAACATGTTCTTGAGCAATTTTGAAGCAATATGCTTGTGCAAAGTCACTGACTTTATCTCCCTCTCTCTGACCTGCAGTGTGTGACACACTCGCCCTAGTGTTTCTCGGGCAGATTGAAGGTTGTCTGTGCGGACGTTCGCTTTAATAGCCGCAGTCCCCTGAATGATAAGGTTGCGTCCCTCATTAAAGGCCTCATTATTGAAGTGGTGTGGTGCGCTGCTCATGAAGTCCCGGTCCACAAAGCCATTCTGCATGTAGATCTGATTTAGTGCCGTACGGAACTTGGCACCTGAAACCTCACCTGTGGCTGTGCCCAGACACGCACGCAGCAGCTCCTCTGCTGATGAGCCCTGCGTTAAAGTGGGAAATTAAATTATGTGTCATATGTTTGAAAAATGACTTGGTCGGTTTTTCAGTCAAAGGCAGCTGTATGTTTTCCGAAGAAATGCACAGTTTTCATGGTAGGGCTTTTTCATATGCCTTTACTTATACACAAACTCACCGTTGGTTTGAAATCTCTTCCTTCTGATTCAGCCACTGCTTCACACACCTCACGGATCTTCTCCATCACAGCATTGCCAGTAATGTCCACATGGGTGCTTCTGCTACCCCCAACTGAAACAAATGTCTGCACCCTGGACACCACTAGTGCGATCAGGGCCACGACAGGCACTGATGACTTCATGATCATCTGAATCAAGATGACAAATATTTTTAGTAAAGCTGGCCTGTGCAAAAAAACACCCATAATGTTTAGTTAAAGATATCTGGAAACATCTATGTAAAACACATTTTCATACATTTGTTTCATTGTGAGACACAGAAACATTTTTCTCAATCGTATAGTTGCTTTTATGAAAATGTAGCCATATTTGTATTTTTTTGAAGTAATAATGTGGTGCAATTTATTTTTTCATGCATAACAACGAACTAAACTAGACAAATTAAGTGAATTTAAATCTTTGGCAAGAATTAAGGGGAATTAGGTTAAAATATTATAAAAGGAGGAAATGTATCAATGTGTAAATAAATATAATAAATATAAAAAATACACATAAATCAAGAATTCTTCAAGTAAAGCTATGTTCCATAATACCCACCACACACACACACACACACAAACACACATATATAATTATATATATATAGATATATATAATATATAGATATATAGCAATAAACACCCATCAGTGAAAAAGTTACTCAAAAATTTACTATTCGTTAAAATCATTGTTATTATAATATGCTGATAGAATGTAATTAAATAATAAAATACTAATAATATCTAATATCATATTAATATAAGACATTCTTACTACCGGTTTTCAATCTGCTTCTGTTCCTCCAGTATCTCCCCTTAATTTGTGATCATTGTTAGTCTCTGATGACAAGTATTTATACATAATGTCTTATCTCACCAGTGTCAGAGTGTCATGCAATCAGATCAGCAAATGATTAACCCAATGGAGTTACATTATTAACGAATGGCTAACTATAAAAATAGTGGTAAAGTCTCACGCATCCACAAAATTATGAATCATTCCTAACCTAAAAACACATCCAAAATGGATTACAGCAGTAAAAAATAAATAAGTGAGATTTCCGATCCATAGTGTCAGATGAGTTTTCATTGGGTCAAAACCACCTTTGACCATGAATATAAAAATTCCACCTTTGACCATATATGTGAAAATTCTACATTGCTTCATTTTAATTTGCTTCATGACTGTATGGGCCCCAGCCCAGTTTATTATAATCTTTGGACACAAAAATCACATTCCGCAATAAGACCACACCTGTTCTCGAAAACTGAGGCCCCTGAAAGTTCAGCAAGTTGTTCAATCAATAATATTATTGACTGAACAGCGTTACATGCTAAATGAGACGCATACATTATCTTTAGACTGCAGGATGCAATGAGGAAAGTGCCAAATGTTCCTTATTAATTATATAACAAATTATTTTGATTAACTAGTGGGGGGGGTTAATCGTTTCATCATTGTTCTTGTATTCATGTATGCCTTTATTAAAGGTTAGTTAAGTTAATTAAATCATTAAGAAAAAAAGTTTTACAGTAAAAACAAATGTACATTTTAGAAAATAAACAGTTTTAGTCATAGAACAAATTAATCATGACTAGCTAATTTCAAAGCTGGAACAAATTACTTTTTTATTATTATTATTATTAGGTGTCAATATAAGGGGACCTTTAACCAACAATATATCCTTAAATATTGTGGACGTATTTTAAACTTTATGTTTTTAATGTTAGATCGGGTCTCCATGCCAGATAATATTTAGGATCCAGCCCCGGACGCCAGATCCCGTCAGAAAATATCAGTTTGTCTAGTAACAGAACAACTAGTCAGCAGCGCTGTTAATATCCAAACCCTGTCAACAGCAAGTCTTGTCTAGTATCCAAAAAATACCCAAAACAAGTGTTTAACAGTTTTCTGTCAGTCAAGAAGTTGACAGAGGAAAGCTAGAGAAGAGCAGAATCAGGAGACGAAGTGATGATGGTAAAAAAGTAACAGAGTTTATTGAACAATCTTAGTTGCGTATGTCTCAATGTTCTAACTTCGTCTGATCAGCACAAATTCAACATGTACTGTCATACCAAAACTGCTTCACAACAACATCCCATAAACCTTGGGTTTCCATAAACATTCCCTCTTATCTATCTCTATTCATACAGACAAAACAGTTCATGAAACCCCACAAGCATGAGATTGAACAACAATGAAAATGCATAAGCAAGGAAAAATATATAAGAAATATAAAATATAGAAACATAATAAATGAATAAACATAATAAATGAAGAAACAATAAAAATACTTAAATGATATAATGATAAATTGTAAAAATAATCAAATAATAAAAATAATAGCATCAATCATATCAATGACTAATGATTATAAAATTATTATGTGAATAAATGATTATAAATGAATTAAAAAACATAAAAATAAAAACACAACACACAATTTGCACGTGAGGATCTAAGGATCCTTCACTAGCATAACTGAAAATAGACTGAGAAATTTTAAAAACAACCCCCTTTAGGTGCAATTAACAATGTCCAATTATCAATCAGACTTTAAACACAGTCAATCTTCTTTTCATTGATCCTATTCAAAAAGAAACCGTAGAACGCATAGTAAAATGTTCACGTCGCTGTCACCGTCACAAACAAATTAGCAGGCCTACATATTTGGAAACAGGTGCAGGTAGTCGTTGGCGTCAGTTGCAAATGAAATGGCTATTATAAAAATAATCTTTGTGAGGACGACTGGCAACAGATGGTCTTAAATTCCTTAGACACCGCAGACTACACGACTTTAAACAACAACTGAAAACACTGGCTGAGCCCAAATTACATTCATAATCGGCCTGACAGTAGTGTTTCCCGGCTTCACAGAATGAACTGTTCACGCATGGAACTGAAAAGGGTTAACACTTTAGAATACTGGCCGTGGTTAACAAGTAACTAGGCAGGAAGGAATAGATAGGACGACATAACATTAACTTATTACTATTAACTAAAGAGAAGCAAGATTAACTTAGCGTAATAGTAGCAAAATTTAGGACAAAGGTCGTCCAGTCCTAGATATTTGATAATTACTGAAAAAAAAATATATCTCATTGAGAACGTGCAGAAACTAGGACCAATCAATAAAGAATAACCAATTATTTACTATTCACAACCAGTAGGCTAAAAGCGAACAATTTTCGGGTCTTTGTGGAAATCCAATTTAGGAATTATGAATAGCCCCAAAATAATAGGTACAGGGTTGAAATGGTGGGACTAATTACGAAAGGATGGATGTTCTCTGTTTATTTCTAACAAAAACATAACATAATAATAAAAAATAATTAATTTAAAAATGTTAATAATTAGGAAGTGATTGAATTAATTCACAATTATGAGCTCTAGTTTGTGTCAGTTCAGTATGTCTCTGACTCCAAAAGACCTATACCTTTAGTGACAGTAGGCTGGGGAGGACTTTTCTTGAATATAAATAATGATGTTCTCTTGACAAAACAATTCACATCCTTAATGAAGGCATCGACTGCATTTATATTGTGTTAAGCACAAAACCACATATTCCAGATTACAGTGTCTGGTAAAATACCACTAGTGCCTCACACAAATGTATGTCAGATATAAAATATGTTAAACAACTTATTCATTTACTTGTAATTACTGAGGAGTTAACGTGTTTTTCACTTTAAAAAAATGGTCCAGATCACTAGTAGTTCCTACAGGCTGACAAGGTAACGCTTGAGTAATTAGTGAGAGGCTAATGTATTTTTCACTTTAAAGCTAAAGTGCTACTAAGGAACTACTAGTGATCTGGACCATTATTTTAAAGTGAAAAACACGTTAACCCCTCAGTAATTACTCACAAGTAAATTAATAAGTTATTTAACATATTTTATATCTGACATACAGTCATACATTTGTGTGAAGCACTAGTGATATTTTACCAGTAGGTCTTTTGGAGTGGGATACATTGATACTGAACTGACACGATAAATATAATAAAAAATTGTGAACTAATACAATAATGAGCTTGTCAGCATCACTTCTTAAATTATTAACATTTTAAGTGAATTTTAATTTTTATTATTATCTATGTTTAAGTTTGAACATCCATCATTTGGCAAGAGTAGTAGTCACAATTTCAACCTAATGCCGACTTATTTGGGGGATATCAGATTCATAAATTAGTTTCCACAAATAACCAAATTGTTCACTTTTAAGACGTTACTGCTGTGATTAGTAATTAATTGGTTATTCTTTATTAATTGGTCATAGTTCAGAAGTAGTTCTCAATGAGGATATTTTTATTTAATAATTATCAAATATCTAATAAAGGAACTACCTTTGTCCTAAATTTGCTACTACTGCTTAGTTAATCTTGCTTCTCTATTAGTTAATAGTATTAAGTTAAGTGTTATGTAGTACTACCTATTAGGCCTGCATTATGTGACAAAGGACCATTTATCTGTCACAAATCAAGCCTCGTGGCTTCCCTCGTCACCACAGATGGGACGTCACGGGGAGTAAAAAGTACTAACTGTTCTTTAGGACTTCATTTCCCATCACCCCATGCCTGATATTGATTACCTGCACAGGTGCTTATCATCATCATGACTATTTGCCTACCTTATCCTCATTGTGAAGTCTTGTTTTTGCTACTGCTGACATTTCTGAGCGTTAATACCTTGTTTGATTACCTGTTGCGTACCTGGATTGTTTAGACCTGTCTGATTGTTTGCTGCCCGCCTCTTTGATCTTGCCCTGTGTTTGATTTACTCTCTCCTCTGTCTGCCGCCGGCCTCGATCCCTTTGCATGGACTCTGGTTATGATTCTGCCTTGCCTACGTTACCCCTGTATACTGTTGACTGAACTTTGCCTGTCTGGTTGTTAATAAAGCTGCACATGGATCCCAACGTCACTGAATCGTCATTACAATTCTAAAGGGGTTACATGAAAGCTACCCTACTTGCTGGCTGATGGACGGGTTCTCTCTCCCACCTCAGTGCGAGTCCTTTATACAGAATTATGCATTGCTGCTGTTTGTCTAAAATTTTCTAACACACAACTGCAAATAATAGGCTGAATGGGTGAACACACAAATTCACAGACATGTCATGCCTGAGACAGCCCGGGTAACACCTAATTGTGCAATCAGGTTGTCAAAAGAATGATTTCTATCTCAAAAGATAGCAGGTTTAAACCTGTCCTTTACATCGGTTTGATTCTTATCCATGGCTCACTGCTCCTTTTCCCACATTTTTTTAACAAGTCTATCAATATTGTCAAGATGAGTGATAGGCTAATATGTCAGTAAATAGAACATGTTCCTCAGTGAATTTAATTAGAAGATCTTAGGTTGAGAGCCAAAAAAAGAAGCCAATACCATCCTGTTACAACAATGTACAAGCAATGAGATTTTCACACATTAACCCTTAAATGCATAAAGGGATGTACCCTTTTCCTCCTTAAATTTTTAAAGTTAGACATCAACTTTCTTAATATTCCAGTGGGTAGGCAGAATTTTATTACTTTTCTGGATAGGGCCTGGGCAAAAGTGAGCGGGCATTAGTAATACCGGGGTCAGACTCAATATTCACGGCTGCGTTTCCCAATAAGTTGTTTTCTTATCGCGCTACGAAGATTCTAAAACTTAACTAAAGATACCTGGGCTGCATTTCCCGAAACCTTCTTAATGCTACATTGTTCTTAAGTTAAACCTTAACCTGTACCTTATCGTTAATAGGTGTTTCGCGAAACATTCTTAGTTAAGTATGCCTTCTGTAAGTCGTACTTTTGTAAGGTTGGTCTGGACCAGTCTTAGCTATACCTTATCACTGTTGACAGTTCAAAGTTTTTTCTCAGTCTATACGAAATTAATTCTGAAGTAATACACCCAGTGTTCAATTAATCTGCAATTCTTGAAAAAAAATAAAGATAAAGAAATTATAAAAAAAAAAGAGAGAGAGAGAGACAAACTTGACGGCGCTACCCCCTCAACCCCCGAAATTCAGCTGCTGGCGGCTCTCCTCTTTCTCTCTTTTTCTCCGCAATAGTAGCTGTTGATTATATGTTTCGCCTGTTGCATTTTTATTGAGTGCTCATCCATAAAATAAATGATTGATCTACCCAATAATGTGTTATGTACTGGTGTAGGCACAATGTTTTTGTTTTTTTTTTTATCTCCTTCGTTAAACTCTGTCAATTATTAAGCAGTATCTCGAGTAGGTTTTTTCCCCTTGTATTTTATGTGGTGACCACTGGGAGGTAATCTGGGTATATACAGTTTTCTATCTGGTTTTGATATTCCCGCCTATGTATGTTGTAAAAAACAAACCAGTGAACAAGATAAAGTATCACAAGCAAGTATCCGTTGTGTTCACCGGAAAGAGTTCCTTGTATTTTTTTAAAAATCACACTTTTTTTTTAAAAGAACCCGCTTTCAAATCACATAACGCACTGAGAAGCCAGTGCATAGACATGAACATAAATTCGATTCTCGAGGCATCAAAATATCCAACCGATTACAGACACCACCCCCATGGTAAGCAACCTGGTAAATGTCACCTATAAGAGGTGCATAATCTTAAGCAGCCTCCAAGAATCAGCAATGGTATAAGATTCAAACGGTAGGAAAAAGCCATAGACAACCGGAATACCAAACAGTTAGTTAAAGTCATACCCCCATTTAGAAGGTCTAAAACGTAGTGAGCTGAAAGAGCACAACCGTTTTACAAAACCCACTTAAATAAGCTACGATACATGTCAAGGTACTCAGCATGGTGTGCCTTAGTGGCCACCAAAAGGTCACTGTCACTGCCTCGTTATTTGTTGAGACACCCATGATGCTTTGTGTTTGTGTGGTTGGTGCCCATATGCTCTCCTGTCTAGTGTCTGACCCCGCCTACTTGTTAAACATCAATTATTGTATTCATAGTTACTATCACCCGTTGTCTCCCCATCAAGTTACCCCCCTCGGTGTCTCCCTAGTATAAAAGTTCTCCGGGTGTCGGCAGTCCTGTCCTGTCCCTCATTGTTTTAACTCAGTGCGAAGTATAAGTCTCTGGTATTAGTGCATTTGTTACCTGCCTATGGCCCTTGCCTTGCCCTGCCATGCATGTCCCTGCACTGGCACTCGCACATTTTTTGCCCCTCTGGGATAGTATTGTTTAGTTTTGCATTTTGGATTTTTACGTATTTTACCACATTAAATCAAAGAGCCCAGAAATTCCTGACATTTGAGTCCTTTACTGCTTCCCACTCACCGTCCAATGTGAAGAACAACAAAACAGCCCAAATGAGGACCCAGCAATGAGGGGTCAACACAATCCAACAAGCCTAAATCTAAGCGTCGAACAAGCCACCCTATATACCAACACATCCTCCAGTTTGAAGCCTTAAGCTCCCTCCGATCCAACTGGGGACTGACCTGAGGGATATTAGCCTAGGAGTTTAATGGATTTGGCAACCAAAGGTATGGTCTGGGACGACAAATAGGCTGCCAGTATAACATTCAAGGATGGCAGCCCATTCCAGAGTCTGTCCTGACCATGACCACCAATTTACAAGACCTCTTCTCAAATATGTCCACCAACCCAGAGTCCTTCTGACTGGCCGCCACTCCAGAGTCTCGTCTCTTCTTGAGTGCCTTTCCAGAGCCTCTCCACAAGATTGCTGCCAGTCCTGAACCTCTTCACAGGGTGGGCCTAAGGCTTTTGAGACTGGCCTTCAGTTTGGCGGACCCACTGCTGAGGTCTGCGCGAGCTGCTTGCATCTCTAGGCTGTTAACTAGTCCAGTGGTCCTGGAGGACCCGACTCGGGTGGTCCTTAGATCGGTGGTTTCGGAGGCCCCTGAGCTGCTCACTCTAGAACAGCCTGCCACAGAACCGCCCACTCTCACGGCTGCTGCCATGAAGGCCGTCACTGAGCAGCCCGCTCTCCTTGTCTCAGCCATAGAGGCCGCTACAGATCCACTATCCCCCTGCCTAACGCGCTGCTACGAATGCCATCCTGAGCAGTCCTGCTACTCACTTTCTCTTT
This sequence comes from Sinocyclocheilus anophthalmus, assembly GCA_018155175.1. Taxonomy (NCBI): domain Eukaryota; kingdom Metazoa; phylum Chordata; class Actinopteri; order Cypriniformes; family Cyprinidae; genus Sinocyclocheilus; species Sinocyclocheilus anophthalmus. The sequence continues at coordinate 77,300 of JADLZN010009772.1, forward strand.
ATTTTTTTTTTAATTATTTGTTATTAATTAAAAGGATAGCTGAAATTGAACAACTGGGTTATTACTATTCGTATAGATCCCAAACAGGGTTATGACAGTCAGTCCTAGAGAGCCGCAGTCCCTGCAGAGTTTCAGCTCCAACCCATAATCACACCACCTGACAAGCTAAAATCAATGTCTTCAGCGATTAAACTAAGGCTATACCGATGATTCTTTTTTTTTTGGTTTTATTTCTCAGGGTGTGGCTGAACTCATGCAGACTGCGGCTCTCAAGGACCCGAACTTGCCTATCCTACCTGGTATCGACTGAAATTGCTAAATTGTGAACTAGTGCAGTAGATAAAAGGTAAGCCTATAGCTAGAGGACCTGTAGTCATACCAACATTACGAAAGTAGGACGTACAGAAGTATACTTAACTAAGAACGTTTTCACAGAAACGCATATCTAACGATAAGATACATTAAAGTCACACCATAAATTGTTAAAACAATGCAATTTCCTGGCTTTTTTTCACGATTACTGAGGTCTAGGCGCTATTTAACTACCATATAAGTTTCAAAAAAGTCAGTCCACAGTAAAATGCACACAAGACTGCTTACGTTCTAGCTAATTATTTCACAGAACCAATGTGAACTAATCTGTAATAAAAAAAGTTGAGCCTACAGAACTTCACATCACCGCCTTCACATCACCACCCCAAGCACACCGCACACACGATCCCACTCTCCTTTGGACCAACCCCCAGACAAAACATCACAGCCCATAAAAGGCTTTTAAATGACTATGTAAGGCAAGGACAACACGGAAACATGTGGAAAAGTTTAACTTTAACCACGAAACCAGATCGGTCGACCTGTAACGTTACACTCTCACTCGAAGGATGAACGATCTGACAGGATTGTTACTATGAGGTGGATCACATCTAACGTGTAAAGTGAAGACAAACTCACTGTGTCTATCTAGTTATGATGAAGATGTATACACATTTAAATTTCATCAGGCAACTATTTTTACAGCTACATTTTTGTTCCAGCCACAATTAATCACAACTATGTATATACAATTACAAATTATTATATATTAATCGTCAGTTTGTTGTTTTACACACTTGCACACAGACATTATTTCATACATGATAGTCGTGAGATGCAAGAAACATAGGCATATGGCAAAGAATCTGTAGACACGCCCATAACAGCAAAAGGCAATACTTTTAATTAGTGAACCTTTACTGATAAGAAGTGTGCGCTGCAAACGACAGCATTTTTGACGATCGTTTCTGTCCAATCCGCTCGTTTTATCGCGTTTAACCACAGCTGCCGTCGATTTTTTTTTTGTCTGGCAGTGGCAACAGATATGCCATCAAATTTCTAATTTGTGGGAGGTCTGTAGTATGTCGATCTCTGGCACACAAACATCCACAGACTGCAATATTTTAATGGGGTCATATGATGCTTTTTTTAAAGATCATTGTTTTGTGTATTTGGTGTAACAGGATATGTTGCCATGCTTTAATGTTCAAATAATACATTATTTTTCAAATACTGTACCTTATTGTAGGTCCTCTATGCCCAGCACTCATCAACAAACGCAATTAGTTTTCAACAAAGTCCCTAACCTTCCGCAAGCAGCGTCGCTCTGATGGCCAGCTGACCCCGTGCATTGTATTAGTGGCCGAACACAACGAACAAGCCACTCGTCGCAAAATGTAAACCCCAAAAGACTATACCATAATCGTTACTTCATCTTTCAAAATAAAGTAAAGACAGCCCGAAAGTGGAACAGAGTCGCGTGACAGACACAGTGATGAAGCTGGTATGTGGGCAGTACACAAGCCACGGTTAAGACAGCTGACTCACTGTGATCTCTCATCTCCTCTCCTCTCACTACACACACACACACGCATGATGCGCAAAACTCCACATTTGACCAGTCAATAGCAAATACTTAAACTAATAACAAAACCGTAGCTGATTCAGAAGCGCTAGATTGTCATAGCAAAGTTAGAATTACCTCCTCTCCTAGGTTCATTAAACGGTCGTCCATAAAATGCATTGCATAGTATCATAGTTGTAAAGTAAGCTTAAGTGAATTCCTACATGCATCTACTTTGCGGAAGGGCCAAATAAAGTATGCTTATGCTATTAACGCATACTGCAAAACAAACAGCGTCTCCTAGACAACTGCTGCTAGCTATCAAACACTAACCTGCGGTAATTAACATTGAAAACACAGCATATCATTTCTTTCCGTGAGCAACATTTGGGTGACATTATGCAAATATTTCCACATAGTGAGGGAGATATGTGAGGGGCGTTTTAGAACGAGCCGTTTTAGGGGGGGCGTGGTAGAGTCTTAACTTTAATAAAGAATATATCTTTGGATTTGAAACTTTAGTCTATGCAACTTTACAGATCTTCTTCATGCACCAATAGCTTGTAACACTCCAAGCGAAGGGACGTTGAATCGCATCATATGAACCCCTAAACATTTAAAGCTCCTTATGTAGCCGAATCTGCGGTGGTTTGAATGGGCCGCCTCCAGTTTCCACTTTGTTTTGCTGCCTCCTGCTAGCGCTGTGACGTCGGCTGGCCCTAGTTACCTGTGGTTGGCCTGGCCGTGCGTCACTCATAAACAGAGGCCAATCAGAAGAGAGGCTCATACCTATTACCATATAGACAATACCAAAATCGACCTGTTCTTAGCATCGCTCCTGAGAAGTAGCTGTAACAATATCTTGAGATGGTTTATGAGTTACTTTATATCCCGTGCGAAATCTATCATGCCTTTAAGGACCAAAAACTCAAATAAACACTCCAGAAGTAATTTACACAATATAGGGACCTTTAAGGTTTACTTAAGATGACGGAGCGTTCCGAAGGTATTTGTGAGGGAAAGCAGCCTTGATGACCCAAATAAGTGGCAATGATCATCCTTTATTCCATCAAGGTGGCTGTTTGATAGACAGTCTGAAATAGTAGAAAAACAAGAATTCACTCATAATTACTGCAGGTATAAAACAAAAGAATATCACCAGCAAACATTGAATTGGCTTGAATTTACTGCAGAGCAATTACTGTATGCAGTGAAATATAAGCGTCACTGTCATTTGATGGTGGATGTATGTAGTGAATAAGCTGGCAGCAATCAAAATATGAATTTTGAAGTCATTGAAAACTTTAGAAAATATGTTTGAGATCGTGAATAAGCCAGATGCTGAATATACTGGAATAGTGACCACTCTGATATCAGACCGGTTAAAAATTCATACGGGATAGCTCAAAAATATTAACCACACTAAAATTTAAAAAAAGTCACGGAAATATGCACTATTTTCAATAATATATGATAATTGATTAAATAAATAAAGAAAGATTTATGCTATTGCAGCAGATCCCATCCAGTAGGATTTGGTATAGGTATAGCAGTATATTAAAACACAACTTAATAGATATCAACTAATGAAAAGGTAATCTACATTCTGATTTGACGGACTCACAACACAGCCTTAGATTTCCAAAAATACTCTCTCTTATATTAAAAAAAGGGTCTGGGTCATGTAATAATGGTTGGCGAAACATCCATGCATTTAAGGGTTAAGAAGTTGGAAAATCTACTGTTGTGATTATTTTGTTTGTATTTTGTCAAACTTTTCAGTGTGTCTGCTCAGATCACTTTATAATTTGTATTCTTTAAAATTATTATTATTTTATTTGGTTGCCCTGTGACCTACACATTCTCTATAAACAAAAAAACATTCATATTTACATTGATTCAGCACTAATTCAACACAAAACTTAACTACTAACAGCTGTATATCTGTATGCTAGATAAAAGAACCTAAATAATTATAGCAATAGCTGAACTCGTCATGTGACTACAAGCCACAAAAAGATCCCACATATCCCCTACTGCTTTTTTTACTCTATCTTCACACTGTGACACAACGCCCCATCAAAGTCTCCAAACATGAACAGCACAAAATGAATGTCTGAGACCGGATAGAACGCGCATAGCACCTAGAAAAGAAGAGGACATAGGCACAGTAAAAAGAAGTTTATCAAAGAGTTATTTCATTGTTACAAAAAAAAAAACAAATTTCGCAAAACAATAAATGCTGTAATATACAATGAACTTTCTATTTATCAAAGAATCATTTAAAATGTCAACTTTGATAACAACAACAACAACAACAATAATAAAAATAATTGGCAAAGGCAAAGGACATACAGGTCACAGAATAAGAAACTAGAGAGACACCTAAAGATCAAACTGAACAGAAATAGCTCTGTGGAAGTACAGGACAAACTTTGTCTTTTTTGTCCTACATTAACAATATGTGATTAATGAATTGATTGTTGAATGATAATGAATATATGGCAGAAATCAGCAATATTTACACTTAATATATTCTGAAGGAGTGACACCGAAGACTGGAATAGTGCATGCTGAAGTTCGGTTTTTGACAATTACAGGAATAATTAAAAATATATTAATAATACAACATACCGTTTTTTTTACAGTAATAAGATTTTACAGTATTACTGTTTTAAGATTATTACTTTGATCACATAATGCAGCCTGGTGAGCCATAAAGACTTCTATTCAAAAATCACATTTTAAGGGAAATAAACACAAGATTTAGCCAATCTTGCTTTGTGATTTTTCTTGTATGCTAGAAATTCTGCAAATTCCCCATTTTAACCTAAAGGCTATACTGTCACAACTAAAATAAGTTAGAAAGACTTTATGGAATTAATTTTGTACTTATTCTAACACAGTGATACAGCCTATTTAAAACGATTAGTCTATGCAAGTGAGTTAAATGATAAATGTCATACAAAACACAAACAGTGACCATCCAAAAGGCTGAATCACACAACATTTGAAAAATCTAGGAAAATAATAGTTAAAATTAAAATCAAAATGATTCAAAAATGTTTTAGGACCTACCAATGTAAGATTTAATTTTATATATACAGATAATAATAGACAAAAATTTCACCCCCCATCAAAAATGTAAAAACCCAACAAAAAAATTCTGCCATCATTTAGCCTACTACAACCCTTCATTGAAAATCTTCAAATCCTATGAACATTTGGTTTCTTATAATCTGGACACATCAAAAGAGAATTAGATATCTTCAGCAGATACTCCTCAACACGAATAATAGAATAAAAAGTTGGTCAGACAAACTTCAATGCCCGGGTTATTATTATTTTACAACCCCAAACCCACGTGTGAGAGACGAGGAATTTTGCTACATACATAATCACCGAAGAGAGCGCCTTCTCAGCGTAAAGCTGATTGGTGCACTTGTTCGTATACAAAGTGGTTTGTATATGTTTGTGATTTCATCTATAAAGTCCGTTACAGTATCTGTAAAGTGATTTTTTCATTTGTAACATGGAACGCAGACGCAACATACGGGATGAGATGAATGTCAGCCTTACATGCGTCAGCCAGCGGTAGTTTCAACAAGTTCCCTTTAAGTCAGCAGTCGAATTGTCCTCGGGTGCGCGGCCATGCATCTGTGAAATTCTCCGGCATGCAGTGCAGCCCTATCTCCTTTGAATGGGAAAACATTAAAATCTCCAAAACTGTATCCAACACTTAAGAATTTGCATTTTCATGGTTAAAATCACCATGAATCTTGACAATAACTGTCGTCATTAATGTTGCTTATTTTCGCGCAAATAGCGTCAAAAAGCGATTTTTCTCAAACGCTGACTGTTTCCGAATACCTAGCACACAGTGACTTTACCAAATTTAGATGATTGGGCTCTAAATATTAACTCAGAGGCGGGGCTTGTTCTCTAGAGCTAGCCCATCATTGAGGTTTTAATTTTCTCCAGCATATCACAAAACATACATACAAGTGACACGGTCTTGGGTATCTAAGTCTAGTGTTAATCTTATGACGGAACGCCTTTGGCTTTGGCATACATAAACTGATTTTATTCATTTAATACTAATTTTTTTATTTTTAAGTTAAAATAGGACTAATCTAAACGTAATCTCAGCGACTTATTAAATGTTTGGGCAGGTTATGGAGTCAGTCACGGTATCTTTCAGCTACGAGTGAATGCAAATTCGGTAGGAAATACTAAGAGGTATTAAGCAGTTATTAACCCCCCGTAAACAGCCTAACCAACCCCGGCTCTATAGAACTATCAAGAACTGCCACACCGCAAGACGCCCATCACGACCTAATTTTATTCATGGTGTGAAACTGGAATTACGAGAATGGTTGAATAACACTTGAATTAAAATGTATTCAATTTAATTAAAAAAATTGTTAACACTTATTTATCTAATCTAAGTTAAATAAGCCGATATATAATCGTGTAAACTACTCTCTAAAAAAATGCTGGGTTACAAACAACCCAGTGCTGGGTAAAATAGGGACAAACCCAGCAATTGGGCTGTTTTGACACAGCGGTTGGGTTAAATGTTTAACCCAAACTTCTGAGTAGTAACCCAACCGCTGGGTCAAAATTCAACCACACTTGTTTTAACCCAGCATTTTTTCGAGTGTATGCTGTATTCATCCAAATCAATTCAATTTGTCTTATATTTTCTTGGGTATATTAATTAGCCTAATAAATGTTCACCTTTGGTCGAGAGCGAGCGTGGGGGGGGGGGGGGGGGGGTGGGGGTGATTTATTTGCCTCTAGTACTCTTGTATGAAAACAGGCCCCAAAGTCACCATGAAAGTCCCAAAGTCACCATGAAAGTATCACAAAAGGCATCCCTTATTACTCATTGTCGCAATGTTGATTGTTAAGGTTAGTGAATAATGACTACATTTTGGTCTGTTCCTCAGACAAAGCTATTGTTTGGCCTCAGACATATGGATCACTAAAATAATACTTATTTTAATCGCCTTGGAGCTTGACAGTGCCAGTCCACTTTTACTCTCAATAAGCTGAAACGAGTAAGCAGAAAACTCTTTAAAGAATTCATCTTGTGTGTTCCAACGAATAAATAAATTCATAAAATTTTTGCAATAACATGAGGATTACAGATTCTGCACTTGTTTTCATTGAAGCAAGATGCTATTTGTAACATTCTCAAATCATGCAGGAGAACATGATCAGGGTTTACACAAAATTGGGGAATGCATGCAGTTTGAGTGCTGCTGTCTGAAAGCAAAAGCAGACTTTTTTCATTATATTATGCATTACAAATATAATTTGTAACAGAAAAAAATTTAAATTAGAAAAACTGAAGCAAAACAGAAGCATAATGAAAGAAGTCTACAGAGGTTTAAATCTTTTGGACCCTACTGTATGTCAAAAACAAAACCTATTTTGACAATTTGTGTGCTAAAATATTATTACACAGAATAATTCATCCATTCAATCCCTGAATTGTTCTTTATTTCATGAGGATTCTTCTGAGGACCAATCCTTAAATCCGTTGTTATTCTCATTAAAATCAGTTGCTCAATTTTCTTTTTTTTCATGACTCTCTTTCCTCTTCCCACAACCCTTTCCTTTCTAAGTAAATGTTGTTGTTGAAGAGACATTCCGGGGCAAGCACTGACATGCTGAAGTGTCCCATCTTAAGCAACTTTTTTCAAGGAAAAATTAGATCCATTATCATTTCTGAACAGAGACATGCACTGACATTTTGATGGCCAGGGGCTCAAGTGGAAAAAACGGGCACTTCTCATATTTATTTAAAATTTTTTCTAATCAAAACATTAAATATATTATGGGTGTGCGATATTTACAAAAAATATATTTCAATATTTTCTGGGATTTGATCTATAAAGATAATTAGATGATATTTTGCTGAGTGTGTTATTGTGCTGATATCTTAAGGACTACCGTGGACAGCTGACTCCTAAAGTTTTTGAAATATTATATATTTCGTGTGGTCAGTTCACATCAGTGATAGAAAGCATCTTCCAAAAGTGTAAATTGATTTAGCCCTTTATGCATTTACCGTTATAAACGCCCCATTCTAAAGTGGGCCTCATCTTTTCCATCAAAATCTTTCATTGAATCCAGTCATTAGATAAGTCATTTGGGCTGTACCAAGCAAATGGTAAAAATTGTAGTTTGAAATTGTCAAAATGTTTGCATGCAGAGAAAACTCAGAAGTACCTAGAAAAACATAACAACATTTTACACAAAACCGATTTTTACACAGGTGTATGCGGACATGAATGTATTTAACCTGCAGTGAAAATACTGTTTTGATATATTTTAAGGCATTAAACGCTGAATATGATATTTGAAATATTCTTTAAACAAAAAAGATACTAAAAGGGTCCTTTGATGCTTTTTTCAATTTTCCTTCTCTTTGAAGGGTTAAAAGCTCTTGGTGCATAAAGCAGATCTGTAAAGTTGGCAAAGACTAAAGTCTCAAATCAAAAGAAATATTCTTTATAAAAGTCAACCATGCCTACCTAAAACGGCTCGTTCAACACGCCCCACATGTCTACGTCACTGTGTGGAAATATTAGCATAATGCCACCCAAAATGTTCACGCAAAGAAAGAAGGCGCTTCTTTTATTCTCGCCGTAGTATTGTTGCTGCCGCAATGTCGAGAAAGGCGCTGTGTGCTTCGTTGTGAAAGCGGAACTACTTTGCTCGGCCTTCCAAAAGAGGACGATATCCAATTCGTCATGCCTAGAGCTGATCCGTGCTGTCGCTGAGGAAATACATCAACTTTGCCGTGGATCGCCAGATCGGCTTTCACCGAGGATGAAGCGGAGTCCAGCCCAGGGTAGTCACATGTTGTTGCCGCAAGCCCGCCAGACGCTCCTCCGTCGAATCCGCCGGCCGCACCGTTCTCAAACCCACCCGCCTCTGCTCACTCTAGCCGCCGTGTGTTTTGTTGTGAAAGCGAAAATACTTTGTTTGGTCTTCCGAACGAGGACACGACTAGAAATCAGTGGTTACGTTGTATTTACAAAACTGTTCCAGAAAAGTTTAACCCAAATATCCAGATATGTGCAACACATTTTATGGAGCACTGTTTACTGATCCTGGTAGAGTAGACAACAATGCCAGCTGTTCTGACTCAAAGACTATAAGTACGTTTTCATTTAAAGGATTTTCCACTGACGATTCAAACGCGAGTTGAGCAGTGTATAGCGCTTGCTGTTTGTCGTTTCTCCAATCACAAATGCAAACAGGGTTTTATGTTTACACGGCGCGATGCAAAGCAATGCGTAAAAAGACAGTAAGTCATTATAAACAGTAATTATGTCCTCACTGGATACAACAAATGCCTCGTTTCTAATGGGTTTTATTGTTTTTGTCTCACTGCGCCAGGACACGGCATCACAGTATGATAAGGGCGTAACATTTCCGTCACACGCTTAAGGAATTCGGCCAATCACAAAAGCACTAGATAGCTGGCCAATCAGAGCATACCTCTCTTTTTTTTAGAACGATGAGCTTTGTAAAAAATCGACACATTTCAGAAAGGCAGGCAGAGAGGAGCAACAATAATGTACAGTATGTGGAAAATTAAGTGTTTTTTTTACTTTAAACCACATAAACACGTTTCATTACCCCAAATACACAAAATAATGTTATTTTTAGCAACATCATATGACCCCTTTTAATGTGAAATTAAAACTGTCAGTAGGTGGCAGCAAGTCACTGTTAATAAGTGAGTCATTGCGATGGAACTGAATCATTTAAACAGTTGATTCATTCAGGAACGAAGCACCGTTATGTTGCTCAGAGATGCAAATTGGAAATATATTTGTTGGCGAAATACAGCAAAAACAGTCAATATTGTGTCTAAAATGTAAGTATCTCAATATTAAATTCTTGTTTATTGAACTGCGGTATAAAATCAATATCACATTTGTAACCATGCTTATTTTTTAAAGAAAAAACGGCACTCTTCGTGTGATGGTACTGATTAACTATATGAAATTATATAAATATTTACATTTCTGCCCCCATATCTTGAATTTTGTTATAATTCTAAATGCATTTTAATAAACTGAATCATGCAGTGACAGAACGCGCACGGTCTTGGGCATAGCTGTAATTCGAGGCAGGGGTATCTTGGTTTTTTTGTTACACCACTTCACCCCACTGTAGCAAGACCAAATACAACTGGAAAAGGGAGGGGGGTTCATTCTGCGGCTCTCTGTCTGCATGTGATGTGCATGTGATGATCAATGGTGTGGATTACACTGTCTGTGCTGCCTGTGAGGAGGGGAAAAAGGCATCGGAAAATGTTCAATTTAAAAGTTCAGTTTAATGAGACCATAAAATATTTGCACATGATTTTAGTAAATGAGACAAGCTAAAATGGGTGTTTTTTTTTTTTGGAAGCATATAGCTTCCATTGTCAACTACACCACAGACATGTCGAGAATACAGGATGTTGTTATATGCAGCAAGTGACCATTACTTTCCAGACATTCATGCAGCTCCTTTAATGTTATGGTATTTTCATCTTGTTTTTCCATCAATTTTTGACAGATACTCTTTTCTTTGGAATGTCACTATTGTACCCTATTGTCTCCACTTGCTGATGATGGCCTTCACCGTATTCCATGTGTAACCCCCTCAAGTTGTACTCCCCTTGTTCTTGTTCTAAGTGGGATTTGAACCGGCATTTCCGGCATGGGAGGCAGGCGCGTTAACAAGGACACTAACCCTCAACCTCTAGTGTAGCTAGTTGCCCCTTTTGTACCATTCTCCTTATTGGTACTAAATCACAATGAGATCCCAGCACATAGGCTCTTTGCAGGCCTAAGAAAATTCTACAGAATCTGCTAATTTTTATTAATCAGAATCACCTAAAAAATGACTGGAGGATAATAAATACTTTTCCATAAAAGTTTGAATGTGACTGGTTAATTCCAAACAGAGTACCATGTCTTATTACAAAGTGAATATTTATGCAAACAGGTAACTTTAAGTTTTATATTTCCTCTTTTTTTCTCCTTAAAGTTTCTGTTTGTTTCGTACTTAAATTTTGTTGGTTTTAATATTAAATTAAAATTAGAAAAAGATCTGTCATGATTTTATTTAGATACATTTTTGGCATTTCAAAAAGCTGTTTATACACTCTAAAAAATGCTGGGTTGTTTCAACCCAATGTTGGGTCAAATATGGACTAACCCAACTGTTGGGTTAAATTTTGGTTACATTTTTTAATTACTACCACTGTACTAATGTTTCACAGTTTTACTGTATTTTTTATCAAATAAACTCAGACTTGGTGAGCATAAGAAAAGTCTTTCACAAATCTTCCAAATCAAACAATAATTGGCAGATCCCACACTCTCAGGAAAAGGTACAAAAGCTGACCGGTACCTTTTCCAGTTGTACACTGAGTAGTTAATGCGTTTCCGTATTTCATGTTCTGTTCTGTTGTGGATAAGCAGGATGGCCGCAAACTCTGCTATCACAATTTTGCACTCTATTCCTCCTCAAACACACTGCACAGAGACTGTAAGGTGCGTCAGGCAGCGACGGCAGTGTCCGAAATCTTGCTGGCGTTTGTCATACCGCTGGTTGTCATCGCCGTCAGTTATACTTCCATTATTCTAGTACTGCGAGCTAGCAGGAAGAGGCTTGAGAGTAGATGGCAGGGTGCGAGCAATTGCAAACAGAGATCCTCAAAATTCTTAAGAAGCCTGTCTTCATCAGGCGGACAAAACAGCGTTCGACTCTCGGAAAGTTTTACGAGGATGGTCATCTCGGTGATCGCAACTTTTATTCTCTGCTGGGTGCCCTACCACATCTTCTGCTTGCTGGAGGTGATGGCTCAGTACAAGACTGAGAAGACAAGAGATTGGGGAGTTTGTGGAGTTGTCCTTACCTGTCGCGACAACATTCACCTTCCTGAACTACAGTTTTAGCTGTCCAAACTTCTGCATTCGAATCCGTCAAAGTTTGGGGGCTCTTTTTGAGGTGCTGGTGGAGGAAGCTGGACCCTTAGTACGGATTACAGAAAGGATGAGGAAAAAAGATTAATTGTTCCCCTCTTCACCCAGCTCTCCCACCACCACCAGAATCAACCGCGTCCAGCGTGGCTTACAAGGCTCCGTCAACCTCTTGTCAGCGTTGGTTGCCATGCACAAAGATGATGTTCCGACTTCCTCCTGGGGTTGTGTACGCATTCCGGGGGGAAGGTTCCATGGGTCCTCATATGGCTTGTTAACTGAGGTTACAGAGTATTTGTTATAATAAAAGAGAATATATAGTGTGTTGGATTGGTCCAGACGCTACATTAGTTACCATATACGGATACATGTAATTGCCTGTTTGTACATACACACTTGTCCGTAAGTACTACATATTTACCATGTACATACATTAGTAAGTATAGTAAAGTATCTAATTAGTTACCATGTCTACACTACCTGTAGTACCCACACCTTGTTCTGTATTTTTCAACTAATTACGGCATTTATACGCTGTTTAAGTCAGCTGTGTTTCTTTTTAGTTACCATTCAGGTAAGTACCTTGTGTTACCACGCATTTGCCCGTATGTACAAGATATTTACCATGTATGTACCAGGGAAGCACACGTACTGTAAAATAAAGTGATACCCATCAGGTAATCCAGGATGATTTGAGATGATCCAAAGAGCACCTTGTGTTTCAATGGAAGCAAGAACATCTGACCATCGGTACAAATAAGCTCACATGATCAACGTTATAAATTTGCTTACTTGATTAGTGACCTTGAAATAATGCAGAATCTCAAATATTTCTTCCTCATTTCCCATCATTTTCAAAACACAAAATCTATAATAATTATTATTTGAATATGGTTTAATGGTTTAGAGTTTTGTACTGTACAAAACGTCCACAGTATCTGCATACTCCATATGTGTTGACCCAGTTTTTAATCAGCAGCTGTACTTAGCAAGGGATCATGTGAGAGGGAAAAAAATAGAAATTGGTGAACGGATGGAGCATAGAGTGGACAGACGGAACAGTTCACGTTTTAAGCTGTAAAAGAGTGAGCTCTGTGCTGTAACAGTATGAAACAGATGCTCTTAGTGGTATTAAAACTCCATGTATGAGTCACTAGCAGCTTGCAGCTACTCTGAGCACTCTAGGACAAAGGGAATGAGGCAAATTAAGAAATGTTTTACACTGGAGTGTATGTGTTCACTGACACATACTTAAAGCGAGGACCCACATTTACTTTGCCATAGCTTTTAAAAATCCTTCTTTTTAAATTAAGCTGCCTTGCACCAGTCTTAACAGCAATGCATTTCTAGCATCTCTGTGAATGTGACATAAGTCCCTCGAGATCAGAACAAAATGTACCATGCAGATCATAGAGATTTTTTCTTCATTCTCCCCTTTTAATCAAATAACTTTACTGTTATGTGGGCTATGCGTGCTGAATGACAAAATCCTCACCTATAAACAAAAGCACTGCTGTGGAATGTGAGTCTTACACCTACTTATTTAAACTGCTGCTTGGCAGGATGTCTATGATCGAGAACTGGCTTCAGAAGATGCATCCAGGAGGTTGTATGGGTTGTTAACAGTACTGAACTGCAATTCAAAAAGTTGATTTTGAATTAGATTTTTAGCATTTGACTGGACAGCACACATAGAATTATTCAAAAAGTGTTTTTTAGCAAGCAAGTTCAAGTAAAATATGGAAGTTGTAATTAATTTAGATAGCAGTACAATTAAAAGATAATGGCATTATTCCCACAAATGACTAATCGTGAACTTACATTTCTTGTAAAAATTTAATTATATTGTTGTTGTTATTAATATTATTATTATTATTAAAAGCAATATCTTAAAGTCTCACAAAAGGTAAACCACATATATATATATATACATAATATATATATATAATATATATATAATATATATAATGTGTTTTTTGGTTAATATGTAGATGTATATATATATATATATATATATATATATAATGCTGGCTCAATCGATTAAAAAAAATTTACTAATTATCGCACATTTTTTTCTGAAATTAATCGTGATTAATCCCACCTAACATTAAAGTTTTTAATATACTTTTATATTGCAATAATTTCACATTCAATCTCCAAATTAATGTAAAAACAACATAAAGACAGTATATTTTTAAATATTTGTTTAATAGCATCTTTTTTATGACTGAAGGCCAGTATCAATGATACCAATACTGCTGAGACCGATCAATGATACCAATCCTGGATTTCTCTATAAAATTTGCCACCCCCCCCCCCCCCCCCCCCCCTCAATATTCATCATTGACTAAAGCCATTCAACATTAACCGATAATTAAGAGCTATCAATTTTAACATTTATTAGACTTTAAAAAGTAACTTCTAATTTAAGTGAACTTAAACAATCTTCACATAAACCCATTATAATAAATGTCATGTTTACCTGTGCCCTTCAGCAGAAATAGACAGAAATTGAAATTATCAAACCGTAAATTCTGAATTAAATATAGATGAATCCTTAAAGCTAAAAGTTATTTTTTCCTCTTTTTTTACGTTGTCCTTTGATGAACAGACATCACAGCAGCTGGTTATTAGGTTAGGTGCTGTTATTTTCGCTGCTGCTGAACGTGTCGCGGATCTGACGCGCATCATATTTTCTCTCTTTTAACTTTTCTGACCCACTTCAGGTCTTAAGTCTCTATTAATGCGCTGACGAGTTAAATCGGGTGTGTTAGATGAGTGAGACAGACAGTGCTGGGCTGCTTAAGGACAGTTTTGAAAACCATTTCAGAGACATGTTCTTAAATGTGACTTATATAAAATATATTATATGCGTGCCCAGTTTTAAGGCAGCTTTAATCGCATTTTTTATAACTTTATGACTTTACTGACCACGGCATTGCATGCACGTATAGTTTATTTTGTGCTTTGATATGAAAGGATACAGGCGACAGCTCGCCAGCACCTTTGTGCGTGCAATTGAAGAGCACAGGCGCTGCTTAGCACAGACATTTCGGTATGGGATGATATTAGACTCAAAATGATTAATTGATGCACGCACAATTATCCATGTACTGTATACATTTTATGTATCTTACTAACCACAAACAAATTCCTTTCAATTTGAGTCTGTACATGCGGGATAAATGATTGTGCATTCGGATTTTGTACAACATAAGATATGTTGCGAATAAAATGTTCTGTTCTGCTTAATAATCATAAATTGCTCATGCAAAAAGATTCTGTGCATATGTGGATCAGGTGACACGTGTGCATTAATTGACGTCTAGTTCGAGTCTATCTTTTTCGGTTCATTTGGATTTTGAGACTTCAAACACACACACACACAACTACCAACGAACAAGGCCCAGTGCGATTCATTAACGTGTACTTGATTTGAAAAATGTGCAAATGTGCGTCAGTACACTGAAACAAATGCTTTTCAACCGCTGTCTGCGGAGTTAAGAATTACATTAATGTGCAGCGTTTTGTTCAAATAGAGACATATTTGTGAATACGAATGTTATAGTTTGTATACTATTGTGAATTTTATCTAACACACATACTCAGTCTACATTTCAATTTTGCACATAATATACCTGTACATACAACTTTCTATTGTTATATACCTGTACATACACTTGTCGATTTGTATATTTTTATTCCTAATTTACTTGTTCTAATTTTTTTTTTTATATCTGTGTTTTTGTTGTTCCCTGTCACTGTCATTCTGTGACACTGTTGAGCTTTCTGTCATCAAGACAAATTCCTTGTTTGTGTAAACATACTTGGTAATAAAGCTCATTCTGATTCTGATTCGGATTCTAAAGTATCATAATTTGTGCATGTAGCGATTAAAATGTGCATTTGTGCATCAGGCGACACGCGTGCATTTATTCACGTCTCTTCTGAGTCGATTCTTTTTGATTCATTTGAATTTTGAGACTTTTGTTCCGCCCTTTTAGCCTTGCGCAATGCACACGCACACAGCTCGCGATCCACGCGCAGCTGAGACACAGAAAATCAGCGACCATTAGATGGCACTAGCCCCAGTCACGTGTGCGCATTCCATTGAGTACGGTTTCATGAACGTTACATTGTGTTTTCTTTGTTTCTTTTTGATTTGGCTATTCTCCTCTACCGTAGAATATAATAAAGATGTTTTATTGAACTTGATCTAACTTAACTTGTCTTAAGACACAGAATAGCTTAAATTAGTTTTGCCAAACAAGAACTTCGTGAAGGTACCTTGGTTTTTTTCTTCTTCTGTAATTCAACGGCACGTTGTCAGTACCAATTTGACACCACTAATTATATATATATATATATATGTAAATAAATGGTGTTGGGTGAAAATAGAGGATGAAAAATAATAGACAAGAACAGGAACTTGTAAGAGGATTTTGTGAGAGAGCATGAGACAGGATAAAGGATTAAATCAGATGTAAATCAGGAAAAAGAATGAGAAATGAAAGGTTTCTCCTTATCTAAAGTGTAATCACACACTGCCGGTGCATCAATCTACTGTCGGATGAGACAAAATAAATATAGTTGTTGTGGAAATTAAGATAAATTCATTTGAATTTGCCTTCAACAATTTGCCACAACAACAAAAAAGGTGAGATTGAGATATAAAATGACACTGAATAGGAGTTATATGTTTGGGAGAATCAGTTTTGTTTTGTTTTTGACCAAAACATAAATAAAAACTATTAAATTCAAATTTTCTTGTATTATTGTTCATGAATTCATATGTATATTTTATATATATGTGTCATATGTCTGGCAATGGGGAAATATTTGTTATATATATTTGACACAGAGCATCTATACAGAAAAGGGGGGAGGAGACAGAGAACCTACATATGAATGAGCAAGAGGGAATGAGAGATGGAGGGACAGTATTAGAGAGGAACAGATTGAGAGAGAATGAATGAGAACGTGAGCGAGAGAGGGGGGAAGAGAGAGAGAGACAGAGGAGGGGCGAGTGATGTCCAGGGATGGAAACACTCAATGTAATTTTCTGCAACAGAATCTAAACAGACAGAGTGAGAGAAACAAAACACAGATCCATAGAAAAGCATTAATGCTCATCAGTCATCACAGAGAAAAATGTCAATGGAAGCAGGCAGCATGGAAACCATTGAGGTTCCTCAAGACAAGATTGTCAAAAAGGTATGTCATCTTTGAGCCTCAGCCTATATGAGATGGAGCACAACTGATTGAAAATGTATAAGTTTGGCAGACTGACACTATGTATGTGTAATGAACAATATATGAAAATGAAAAAGACAGGCTTGAAGTAAATCAGGGAGACCGGGGCTAGTTGTCACACTTTTTAGTCCAGTTAATGTTTCTTAGGGTTGGTTTTCTGTACGGGCACATAGCCTAGTTTTAACAACTTTAAAACACCATTTAACCCTTATTGCAAAGATACAGTTCATTTAGCACAACATTTGTGTCCAATACATTTTGTCATAATATAAGGGGTAAATTGATTTTACAATGGAGCATGCCATTAAACAGCCTATTATATGTTTTTCAGCAAAATATAAACTGTAAAACACCACAAGACAATTCATGAAAGTAAAATTTACAAATATAATATACAGTGGGTACGGAAAGTATTCAGACCCCCTTAAATTTTTCACTCTTTGTTATATTTCATTTGCTAAAATCATTTAAGTTATTAATGTACACACAGCACCCCATATGGACAGAAAAACACAGAAGTGTTGACATTTTTGCAAATTTAATTAAAAAGAAAAACTTAAATATCACATGTTCCTAAAGTAATTCAGACCCTTTGCTGTGACACTCATATATTTAACTCAGTGCTGTCCATTTCTTCTGATCATCCTTGAGATTCTACACCTTCATTTGAGTCCAGCTGTTTTTGATTATACTGATTGGACTTGATTAGTAAAGCCACACACCTGTCTATATAAGACCTTACAGCTCACAGTGCATGTCAGAGCAATGAGAATCATGAGGTCAAAGGAACTGCCTAAAGTCTCAGAGACAGAATTGTGGCAAGGCACAGTTCTGGCCAAGGTTACAAAAAAATTTCTCCTGCTGCACTGTAGGTTCCTAATAGCACAGTGGCCTCCATAATCCTTAAATGGAAGACGTTTTTGATGACCAGAACCCTTCCTAGAGCTGCCCGTCCGGCCAAACTGAGCTATCGGGGGAAAAGAGCTTTGGTGAGAGAGGTAAAGAAGAACCCAAAGATCCCTGTGGCTGAGCTTCAGAAATGCAGTCGGGAGATGGGAGAAAGTTGTAGAAGTCAACCATCACTGCAGCCCTCCCCCAGTCGGGGCTTTATGGCAGAGTGGCCCGACGGAGCCTCTCCTCAGTGCAAGACACATGAACACCTGAAGGACTCCAAGATGGTGATTAAGATTCTCTGGTCTGATGAGACCAGGATAGAACTTTTTGGCCTTAATTCTAAGCGGTATGTGTTGAGAAAATCAGGCACTGCTCATCACCTGTCTAATGCAGTCCCAACAGTGAAGCATGGTGGGTGGCAGCATCATGCTGTGGGGGTGTTTTTCAGCTGCAGGTACAGGACGACTGGTTGCAATCGAGGGAAGGATGAATGCGGCCAAGTACAGGGATATCCGGGACAAAAACCTTCTCCAGAGTGCTCAGGACCTCAGACTGGGCCAAATGTTTACCTTCCAACAAGACAATGACCCTAAGCACACTAAAATAACGAAGGAGTGGCTTCACAACACTGTGACTGTTCTTGAATGGCCCAGCAAGAGCCCCGACTTAAACCCAATTGAGCATCTCTGAAGAGACCTAAAAATGGCTGTCCACCAAAGTTTACCATCCAACCTGACAGAACTGGAGAGGATCTGCATGGAGGAATGGCAGAGGATCCCCAAATAAAGGTGTTAAAAACTTGTTGCATCTTTGCCAAAAAGACTCGTATTGGCTGTATTAGATCAAAAGGGTGCTCTACTAAATACTGAGCAAAGGGTCTGAATACTTAGGAGCATGTGATATTTCAGTTTTTCTTTTTTAATAAATCTGCAAAATGTCAACAATTCTGTGTTTTTCTGTCATCTGGGGTGCTGTGTGTACTTAATGAGGAAAAAACAATAACTGAAATGATTTTAGCAAAAGGCTGCAATATCACAAAGAGTGAAAAAATTAAGGGGGTCTGAACACTTTCCGTACCCACTGTATATATTTCTCTTACACTCATCAAGGCTGCATTTTTTTGATCAAAAATACAGTAAAAACACAATATTGTGAAATTTCATTACAATTTAAAATAACTGTTTTCTATTTTATGTGTTTAATTTATACGTTTATTCTGGTGATGCAAAGCTTGAATTTTCAGGCAGCCGTCTGCAGTGTCACATAAGCCTTAGAATTATTCTAATCTTCTGTTTTGATGCTCAAGAAAATTTATTATGATTAATATGTTGAAATGTTGTGCTGCCACATTTTTTTTTTTTTTTTTTTTTTTTTTTTTTTTTTTTTTTTTTTTTTTTTTTTGGGTGGGGGGGGGGGGGGGGGGGTCGGGGGGGGGGCGTATATTTGTTTTCAGAGATTCTATTCATAATAATTTACAACAAATACAAAAAAACTGACTGACCCCAAATTAAGATTATTGTATAATATAATAGTTTACCATAATTTAAATGGCAGTCTATAATACAATCATTTATGGGAGGACTACTTGTCCTTGTACAAGCATTTGTGCAACTGTACTTGCCTCTAGATCTAGTAGTTATTGATATATAATATAGCCCATGTGACAATTAGTCATGGTCTCCACATTTCATACTTGGAGCTTTTGATATGCTCTTTTGCTCCATACTGTAAATGTAGGGGTCCTTTAGGAAGAAGATAGAGAAGCTGAGGAGATGGAGCACTTCTTCAGGCGGCGGCAGCTTCAAACGGCCACCCAAAACTAAAACCCTCAGTCTAAACTCACCCACTGACCCTGACACAGAGCCCCTCGGAGTAGAGACGGAGCGCAGGAAACTCAGACCCATTGTGGCATCTGTCTTTGGTCAGGTATGGGCTTCTGTGTCACAGAAGTGATTCATGTTTTCATGTTGCGCTGAGGTGTGAGCTGTTGTACTGTCAGTCATGGTCTTGATTCAAACAAATGTTTTGGTTTGCTGAACTCTGGAATGGTTTATTAAGAATGACAATGCGTTAATTCAGTTCACAGGCAGTGAACATCAAAATGTTTCTTTATGAAGATAAGCTAAAAACGGTGATCGGGTCTGTCATATACTACTCAAAAAAAGTGCTGTGATTGCTAATGTAATATTAGCCTATTC
Source organism: Sinocyclocheilus anophthalmus (assembly GCA_018155175.1). Classification (NCBI taxonomy): domain Eukaryota; kingdom Metazoa; phylum Chordata; class Actinopteri; order Cypriniformes; family Cyprinidae; genus Sinocyclocheilus; species Sinocyclocheilus anophthalmus. Next base: position 97,522 of record JADLZN010009772.1, read on the forward strand.
ATTCATGTTGCAACAGTGCTTATTATGCTGATGGATACTGCGAAGACTGTCTAAAAGCTGTTCATGTGTGATTCTGAATGAGAGTCTCTATTTGTGAATGGGTCACATGTGGTAGCCTAAATGAGTTTTTGTTCTACAAACTCAAAGACCAGGATTCTGTAGTCTTATCATTTGTAGTTTTTGAGTTGTGCTCTTTAGTGTTTGATGTTTAAATAGCTACATGATGTTAAATGGAAACTCTCACTTGTGTCAGGGGCTGGCGTCTGGTGTTCTCCCTCTCACCACCAGAGGTCGCCATCTCCCATCCTCCCGGACTCTTTCTCCGTCACCTTGACACCACACACCTCGGCACCCACTCACACACACACACAGCTGCCGCCCATCCGGGACTCCATCACCTGCACTCCACACACCTGTGCACACACTCACTCTCACACAGCTGTGGCCCGTCACGAGGACTATTTAGGCGCCTTCCCCACGCCACTCGGGGCGGATGATTAAAGTTTGGTTGAGTTGTGTTACGAGTGTGATTAATTGTTTGTACGGGACTGATGCCAGCCCTACGTGGCCGTATGGTGTCAGAGTTTTCTGTTCCTTGCCTGTGTCTCAGATCTTAGCTGTTTGTTTTCTGTTTTGGTTTTTACTTTGTTTTTCCCTGCAGTCTAATAAACCTGCACTTGGACCCAAACCCCTGTTTACACGGTGTTTTCCTAACCGCGCCGTGACAGAATAATCTGCCAAGCATGGGTCCAGCAGGAAAGTTCCTCGATGTCCGCCAGGGAGACCGTTGCATTGAGGATTACGCCAGCGACTTCGTGGGAGTGGCTCTCCAGTCGGCGATGGAGAGGACCTGCTCGATGGTCTGTTTCTGGGGTGGCCTAGCCGAGCCATTCAAGTCCCTTATGCCGTTCTGGCACCCCGAGGAGGCGCTGGAGGTCTACGTCAACCTGGCTCTGCAGTTGAGTGGCTCAGCTATCAGGATGGAGCTGGCTGCAGAGCCTGCTCACAGTTCTCAAGCAGAGGCGGCCAGCCCAGGGTCATCACGGACCTCGTCTGCTGCACCCAGTACCTCAAGCCTGTTCCTGGAGCATCGCGGGTTGGTACGCAGCATGCAGGAACATCCGCTGATGTCGGTGCGAGTGGCGTTGTCTGCTCGCAGAGTCCCGAGGCAGCGGTGTCCGCTCGCAGTTCCCCCGAGGCGGCGGTGCCCGCGCACGACGTCCCCGCGCACGATGTCCTCCGAGGCGACAGTGGCCCGCGCACGATTTTCCCTGCGCGACGATGCTCCCGAGGCGGCGGTGCCCGCTCGCAGTTTCCCCGAGGCAGCGGTGTCCACTCACAAAGCTCCGGAAGTGGGGGTGCCTGCTCACAGTTTCCTCGGGGCGGCGGTGCCCGCTCACGATGTCCCGGAGGCGGCGGTGCCAGCTCACGATGTCCCGGAGGCGGCGGTGCCCCCCGCGCACGAGTTCCCGCGCACGTTGCCCCTGCGGCGGGGTGCCCGCTCACGATTTCCCGGAGGCGGGCGGTGGCCCCGCGCACGATGTCCCGAGGCGGCGGGGCCCCGCTCACGATTTCCCCGAGCGGCTGTGCCCCGCGCACGTGTTCCCCGTTCCCTGCGCGCACGATGCCCGGAGTTGGCGAATGGCCTCTCACCGATTTCCCCCGGGGTGGCGGTGTCCGCTCACGATGTTCACGATGTCCCCGGGCTGGCGGTGTCCGCTCACGATGTTCCCGAGCTGGCGGTGTCCGCTCACGATGTTCCCGAGTTGGCGGTGTCCGCTCACGATGTTCCCGAGGCGGCGGTGGCCGCTCACGATGTTCCGGAAGCTGCGGTGGCCGCTCACGATGTTCCGGAAGCTGCGGTGGCCGCTCACGATGTTCCGGAAGCTGCGGTGGCCGCTCACGATGTTCCGGAAGCTGCGGTGCCCGCTCACGATGTTCCCGAGCTGGCGGGGTCCGCTCCCGATGTTCCCGAGCTGGCGGTGTCCGCTCACGATGTTCCCGAGCTGGCGATGTCCGCTCACGATGTTCACGATGTTCCCGAGGCGGCGGTGTCCACTCACGATGTTCCGGAAGCTGCGGTGGCCGCTCACGATGTTCCGGAAGCTGCGGTGGCCGCTCACGATGTTCCGGAAGCTGCGGTGTCCGCTCACGATGTTCCCGAGCTGCCGGTGTCCGCTCACGATGTTCCCGAGCTGGCGGTGTCCGCTCACGATGTTCCCGAAGCGGCACATCCGCTTACAAGGCTCCACACACACCGTTGTGTTGGCCGCTGGTTCTGCCCTGGGTCCCCAGCCCGCTGGCTCTGCCCGAGTCCCCAGGTCCCCCGCTACCACACGGCCCTGGGCCCCCATCCCTCCCCTACTCCATCCCCGCTGGGCCGTTCCCCTGGGGGGGGGGGGGGCGCTCTGGAACGTCTGGAAGCCGTTCCTTAGGGGAGGGGTCCTGTCAGGGGCTGGTGTCTGGTGTTTCTCCCTCTCACCACCAGAGGTCGCCATCTCCCATCCTCCCGGACTCTTTCTCCGTCACCTTGACACCACACACCTGGGCACCCACTCACACACACACACAGCTGTCGCCCATCCGGGACTCCATCACCTGCACTCCACACACCTGTGCACACACTCACTTACACACAGCTGTTGCCCATCCTGAGGACTATTTATACGCCTTCCCCACGCCTCTCTGGGCGGATTATTAATTGTTTGGTTGAGTTGTGTTACGAGTGTGATTAATTGTTTGTACGGGACTGATGCCAGCCCTACGTGGCCGTATGGTGTCAGAGTCTGTTTCCTTGCCTGTGTCTCAGAGTCTTAGCTCTGTTTATGTTTCTGTTTTTACCTTTGTTTTCCCTGGCAGTGAAATAAACCTGCATTTGGACCCAAAACCCTTGCTCACACGGTGTGATTCCTGACCGCCCCGTGACAACTTGGTGTTACTTATTAGTTGGCATGACACTGTAGCTCTCCTGGTTTAGATCTCAAAGTTTTCCAAAAACCAAAAAAAAAAAAAGCTGATTTCAGATGTTGAATTTGATCAAATACTGGTCAAAATATATCTGATGCCTACATTGTGGCTAGACATTGATTTAATAATAATCCTCATTGGGAGCTAAAATATTTTAACTGGTCAGGAGGAAGGAGAGTTATGCAGATATTAGTCTATCACTAAAAAAAAAGTTGTACAAACCATTTTAAACATGAAACTGTAATGTAGATAGACTGAATTAGTATGTTATTACGTACAAAAACTTTTTTGGTACAATGGTACCATTGTTCATTGCTGAAAAATCTATAAAGAAACACCGAATTGTTCCCTTGATCTACACTCCCCTCACATTCACTCTTTCCAGTTAGAAGTTTATTCATTGTTAAACCATTTTACAAAACCATAATCATAATAATATTTTTTCTGACAAACTCTCTGCTTTCAGAGGATCATGGCTCTGTACTGGAGGAAAAGGTGAAAGAGTATTATGTATTATCTATTATTCACCACACCTCATTCTTTAAAGCTTGCATTACCAAACATAATGAAAGCATAGCATACGAAACTAGCACAGCTTTCCATGAAATCTCTTTACTTCACTTTTCACTAGTCCACAAACATTCTTCACTAACTTGATATGATATGAATACTAATACAATAACACTACAAAACACTACTTTTTTGGCTTTTAAAAAGCTTTTGAGGTTTTTCAGATCCCAAAAAGAACATAAATGTTAATGACCGATTATCATTAAAAGAAGGTAACAACAATATACCAAATTTTATCCTATGGCATGTGTCAGAATCTAATACAAAATATACTGTATAGTCTTATGCCGAACATCTACAGTGCAGAGACTGAATCTTGGAAATTATATCATTCAAGTCGAAGAAAAACAACAACAATGAGAGGGTGGAAAGGAGGAGGAGTGAAAGGCTGGGAGAAGAGAGTGAGGGATGAAAGAAAAAGAATAATGAGCGATTGATAGAGAAGGGGAGGATTATATGGGTGAGATTAACGACTCAAGAGATCAGATCTAAAAACTGATTCACTCGCAAGAACTCTCTTGTGAACACCCCAGCTTCGCCCATCGTGTGATCATATACATCCAACATACCACAAACTAAACACTAAACCCAACGCATGAGAATTTTCAAAAAGCCTAATAATTGTAGGCAACAGTCCATTATCACAGATTATTGTGATATTATATCACAATGTTACTGTATTTTTGCTCCATTGAAATGAATAAATATGTTTGTTTATTTAAGTACAGGAAATTGCATGTCCTGTTTGTTGTTTTTTAATAAAAACTAACAGTTTCAAACTTTTTTCTTTGGAAAATGAAAGTCACATTATTTATTTAAGCTATTTTTCAAGTGCTTTAAAAATTGGGATAGAAATAATTTTCACTCAGAAATTGCCAAATTTCACAGACAATTACAAAGAAACATAAAGTTACATTGAATTCAACTAAATTTTAAATTCGTAAAACATAAAACATAAATTCATCACATTAAAAAATATAATCTAAATACAGTGTAAAATAATCATAAAATATCTCAATATATATTGTGTTACATGGCTTCTTTTACACACAAAAAACAAGGAAAACATCACTTTCATTTCTTGTCAAATTAAATATTGTTAAAAAAAATTTGTGTGACTTTAGGATGCATCACATGCTGACAGCTACACAAACATTCTGCTTTCGGGTGACACCTTTTTCTCCTCTCTGCTTTGGTGTCTCTCTGTTTTTTGTCTCTTCTCTTATGTTTTGGCCTTAATCCATCGACGGCCCACCAATATACAGCAGACAACCCAAATCTCCTTTATAGCCCACACACACATATACACATACACAAGTACAGCTTTTTGAATCAACAGAAACTAGACGTTCTACATTTCACCGTCTGTAGGTCAGTTGTCTGGCTGTTTTACAATAGAATAATTTAATCCACCAATCAGAGACCAGGTCTCCACGGGTAACCCAATTAGAAGCCACTGTGTACAGTGTCGCCGGCTGGTTCTTTATTACATGAAAAACAATTATGAGTGAGAATTCCGTGGAATACAAACCTGTGTTCTGCAGAAGAAAGAATATCAAACAAGTCTGGAACAACATGAGGGTGAAATAAAGACATATTTTCACTTTTGGGTGAACTATCACTTTAAAATGTGACGTTTTAATGTAAGTCAGGGTTGTGTGCCAATAGGAAGATACCAGTCTGCCTGTGCACATTATGTGTGAGTAAATAGGATATAGAGAAAGTGGATGTTAGCTTGTTAATGTGTTAAATGTACAATCATAGATGTCTCAGAGTGAGAAATGTGTGTATTTATTAATGTGAAATGTAGTCTACTGATGTAAGACACACTCTTTGATGCACCAGTGCTTTAACAAAGAGCGACTGACTCTTTGACGTCAGAGTGGATTACATGTATGCAGTATACACATAAATGCATACATGTTTACAGTTGTTGTTTCCAGACAGATGGAGGGAATGAGAATGGCAGACTCACTGATACCTAGAAATGAATGAATGAAAGTGTATAGGCATGCTATAGAGATGCTGCCGTTGTTATTGGATGCAAATATTAGTCAGACCACAATTCTCAATCGTTTGGTCTTATATTTATAAAAAAATGTCCTCAAAGACTGGGGTTTGTGTGTGTTGTCTGTCAGGGCTGTTGTCAAGGTGGAACAAACGGGAACACTGAGAAATGTTATAATCCGGGTTTTCGATTTATGATCAAAACAAGTTCTGTTGTAAATATAAATTGACGAAACTTGGACATTTTGCTGTACAACATAAATTACACACACGCATATTGAAAACGCACATTTTGAAGCAATTATGGTTATTTTTTAAAACATATATAAGTAGTAAGGTGAGCATGCAGTATACGTTGTACAACAAAATATCTGTGGTATGTTTACCACAGACCTAATACCCATGAATTAAAACCCCTATTATAAAAACCTCTTTGGAAAATCTCAAGGAAGTCCATGGCAAATTAGTCTTGGTTTTGACATCATGGCTGCAACCCTCTATTGAGTCCAGTAAAGAGGGAATTTTAGCTAAGGCTGCAGTTTGTATTTACATGTATTAACAGGTTTTGCCCTGCAACTGACCGGATTATACTAATATATAATATACTAAAATAATGCTAATATTATTTCTGTGGTAGCCTACTTAAATTACTGATTATATGCAAAAAGCAAAAACATTATAGTGCACATTTAAGAAAACTCAAACTCACATGCATCATGTATAATCATGATTTTTGCTTAAATTCATTTGTCTTTAAACTTTGATGCAGGAAAGAATAGTTTTTCAATGATTTCGAAAAAATTAATGCATTGATGCATTAATTGATTACTATTTGTCACCTCTTAAAAATAATTAAACATTTTAATCTTAACGGTTTTGTTGTAAAGATATGTGTGTGTGTGTGTGTGTGTGTGTGTGTGTGTTGTGTGTGTGTGTGTGTGTTTATTTACTTTTATATACCACTTTATTATTACTATTTTTTATATATTTATATAAGATATTAAAATGATATATATTTAGAAAAGTAGGTTTAAGAACTATTGTGTATTTTATATTACTCAAAGTAGCCTCCTTCCTAGATTACAGGTGCCACCTGACACCTTAAAAGCATATTTGCTGGGCATTGGCATTGGGAATTTCCAAGAAGGTTGATATGTAAATCATGGTCAAAGATTGCAGTATGTTTTATTACCATATGCTCTGCTGATGATATGCTTCCAGACACAGATAAACTCCTGATATCTTAATTAGTCAACTCTGGCACAGGCAGTTTTGGCCCTGTGGACTAAAGGAAAATAAACTATTTTCACACGTTTGTTTAATTTATCCAATGTATATATATATGCATTACAGGAAAAACATTTCCAAACATCTTAAATTATGTACAAATAATGTATTCTGTGGTGGAAATGACAATGGTGTAAACATTCATGCAATCGCTTTTGTCTTCTGTTTCAGAAACATAGAGAGAGAGAGAGAGAGAGTGTGTGTGTGTGTCTGTGGTACACGCGTTTTTGTGACAAGATGACATAAATTTGTTTAATGACAAAGGTATGACATAGGTATTACCAGGAGAAGGTGACTTTTCAGGACATTACCCCACTTTTCAAAACGCTTATAAATCACACAGAATGGAGTGTATTGAAAATCTGAAATAGCACAAAGTTTCCTGTGAGGGGTAGGGTTAGTGGTAGGGTTGGTGTAGGGCAATAGAATGTACGGTTTGTACAGTATAAAAACCATTTCGCCTATGGGATGTCCCCACTTTTCACAAAAGTAAACTGTGTGTGTGTGTGTGTGTGTGTGTGTGTCTCCACCTAACCGAAATCTGCCTTGTTGTGTCTACATTAAAAGTCATTATTGGAATCCTTGTCGTCCTCGTCGTCCTGCCTGCCTCCACACACCGTGTCGTGACAGAATAACCGACCCTAAGTAAAGTATAGCGGCGTCTTTCCCCTCGTTTGTTTTTCCGGTTTTTGTCAGTTTTTATTTTCGTGTTATGGATTACCCCACCTTCCAAATCCTCCTGCTGGAGCAGGGGGAACGCTCTCTTGAGGACCACACAAACGACTTTCTGTCCCTGGCTCACCTCACGCACTACCCGGACAACTGCCTCTGCTCATTCTATCAAGTTGGACTTAACGCCACCACACGAGCGCAGTTGTCCGGGGATGGTCCTCGAGAGCGCCTCGCCACCTTCATCGAGTGGGTGCTGGTGTCCTGCAAGTCCCATCTGACCGTGGACATCGCTGACAACAACAACAGCCCCACTCAGGACCCTGAGCCCAGCCCACTATCTCCCCGCGGTACGGAGCATAAGCCTGAGCCCACTGATGACGGAGAGCCATTTCCCGCTGCAATCCACGAGCCGGAGCGAAGCCCCTCGGCTGAGAAGAGGATCGCCTCAGATATTGAGCCCAACACGTCAGACCAGCTGCGAGAGCCGGCGACAGTGCCCATCACGGAGGAGCAAGCCGTAGACGAGGAGAGTGCGGAGGGGAGCTCCGACTCCTGCATCATGGCTGCGGGTGAGCGGACTATGGAGGGAATTCAGTGTCAAAACGAGGAGGAGAGACCTCGGGATCCCCAGTTCAGCCCAGGAAGGGCTCCAGCCCCCGAATCCAGCTCAGAGCGCCCTCCAGTGCCCGCTCCTAGAAAGTGCCCTCCAGTGGCCGCTCCTTAAATGCCTGCCCTCCCACCCGCTCCAGCCTCCTCCACCACTGTCAGCTGGCAGCCCCTCTGCTTGCCCTCAGCCCACCATCATTGCTGTGCGAGCCCCGCGGGACTGCCATCCTCCAGCGTCACCGGGGTTGGAGTCTCCCTCACCTCTGCCTCCGGCCTCCGAGGCCCGGACTCCGCCTCGGCCCGTAGACCCATTGGCTCCACCTCGGCTCCTAGCTCCCTCGCCTCCACCGTCACCCATCGATCCATCAGCTCCACCGGGCTCCCTCGTCCCTCCGGCTCCACCTTGGTCGGGCGTCGACCCGCCATCGCCTCTGGACTCCACTCCTCTGGCTGCGCCTCGTCACTCTGTCCCTCCGGCTCCGTTGGGCTCCTCTCTCCCTCCGGCTCTGCCTTGGTCCTCAGTCGCTCCGGCTCCGCCGCGGATCTCCGCCTCCGCCTTGGTCGCCAGAGCCCTCGGCTCCACCCTGGCCCCCCGGATCCTCGGCATCCCCCTGGCTCGTTACTCTCCATCTCCGCCTCGGGCACCTCCACCACCGTTGGTCGGCCCCCTGGAGTTGGTGGACATTCTCCCCTCCTCCGCCGGAACCTCCACCAGTCTGGTCTGCCTGCCAGCCCTTGGCCTTCCCCTGTCACCATCTCACATCCACTGCTTTGTGATGTTTATTTTTTTTTTTTGGCCATAAAATGTGATAGGATTTGCGTACTATTGTGAGATAGTAGCGACTGTTTGTAGTTGTGGTGGGCCTATTTGGGAGAAAATCCAGGGATGTTTTTTACTCCCAGTCCGTCCCTGCCTTCTGGTATTGTTCGGTCATTTTAGACCGGAAAGAAAAATGTTTTGAAATTTAAAAAATCGCTAATTCACAGTACGAAACTCGCTGAATTTTATGGTAGTCACTATGTGACAAAAAAAATAAAAAATCGTGGACTTGATTCGAAAAAGCTAAATGGTCATAAAAATGTCACACTCGGTTTGTTCGCTGTAAAAAATGGACCGCCATTGGAATGATGGTAAATACGCGGAAAATACAGAGATGTTTTTGTGTGTACAATCTACAAATCATTCACGATGCAGAAAAAAGTGCACAGCAGGAGTAACACTCTAAAATATAACGAGTGCAAAACAGCCACACGCCCGAATATTACGAATTATCGAATATTACATAAGATCAATTAAAAAAGGATATTTTAAACCGAAATGTCAGGCTTCTGAAAAGTATGTTCATTTCTATGCACTCAATACTTGGTTGGGCCTCCTTTTGCATGAATTACGGCATCAATGCGGCGTTGCATGGAGGCAATCAGCCTGTGGCACGGCTAAGGTGTATGTAAGCCCAGGTTGCTTTGATAGCGGCCTTCAGGTCATCTGCATTGTTGGGTCTGGTGTCTCTCATCTTCCTCTTGACAATACCCCATAGATTCTCTATGGGGTTTTCAGGTCAGGCGAGTTTGCTGGCCAATCAAGCACAGTAACACCATGGTCATTGAACCAGCTTTTGGTACCTTTGGCAGTGTGGGCAGGTGCCAAGTCCTGCTGGAAAATGAAATCAGCATCTCCATAAAGCTTGTCAGCAGAAGGAAGCATGAAGTGCTCTAAAATTTCCTGGTAGATGGCTGCGTTGACTGTGTGGACCTCAGAAAACACAGTGGACCAACACCATCAGATGACATGGCAGCCCAAATCATCACTGACTGTGGAAACTTCACACTGGACTTCAAGCAACATGGTTTCTGTGCCTCTCCACTCTTCCTCCAGACTCTGGGACCTTGATTTCCATTTCTGAAAAGAGGACTTTGGACCACTGAGCAACAGTCCAGTTCTTTTTCTCCACAGCCCAGGTAAGATGCTTCTGACGTTGTCTCTGGTTCAGGAGTAGCTTGACACGAGGAATGCAACATTTGTAGCCCATGTCTAGGATTCGTCTGTGCGTAGTGGGCTCTTGATGCACTGACGCCAGCCTCAGTCCACTCCTTATGAAGCTCCCCCAAATTCTGATGGATTTTGGCTGACTAATCCTCTCAGGCTGGGTTATCCTTTTGCTGGTGACTCTTTTTCTTCCACACTTTTTCCTTCCACTCAACTTTCTATGAATATGCTTGGATACAGCACTCTGTGAACAACCAGCTTCTTTAGCAATGCACTTTGTGTCAATGACTGTCTTCTGGACATCTGTCAAGTCAGCAGTCTTCCCCATGATTGTGTAGCCTACTGACCCAGACTGAGAGAACATTTTGAAGTTCTCAGGAAACCTTTGCAGGTGTTTTTTTTAGGTAATTAGCTGATTAGGGTGTGACGCCATGACTTTACAATATTTAACTTTTTCACAATATTCTAATTTTCTGAGACACTGAATTTTGTGTTTTCATTATCTGTAAGCCATAATCATCAAAATTTCAAGAAATAAAGGCTTGAAATATTTCACTCTGTGTAATGAATCTATATAATATATGGGTTTCACTTTCTGAAAAGAGTGACAAAAAATATTTACCTTTTTCATGATATTCTAATTTTTTGAGATGTGCCTGTATATGAACTAGTGTGACTGTAACACAAAGCGTGTTTTTACAAATACGTGAAATAAAATCAATAATTTAGCCACAATGGAGTAAAAACACAGACACCAAAGAAGGGGTGACACTCTAAGGGGCCGTTTACACAACAACGTTTTAAGCCAAAATCGGGAAACTTTTTATGCGTTTTGCCTGTTCGTTTACACGACAACGGCGTTTTGGGGACTGAAAACGCAAATTTTTGAAAACGGGTTTCAAAGTGCAAGTTTTTGAAAACGCCACCGTTATCGTTTTCGTGTAAACACCCAATATTGGAATCTTTGAAAACGGTGACGTCATGCTTGTGCGTAGTACGTGTTAGGTTTTTTTTTTTTTTGTAGTACGTGTTAGGTATGTAGACATGCGCAGTACGTGTTGATTTTAAAGGCAAGCGCGAACAAACATACACAACAATGGCAGAGTACATGGTACTGTTGTTGCTGCTCAAGAGTTTGCTAACGCTTCTTCTGCAAAGTGTGGATTTATTTCACCAATATTACAACCAACAGCGGAGACGCATCATACACAACATATAATCGTCACTTCCCTACAGGTACTGTTTACTAACAAGGTGACAGCGCCAACTACTGGCCTGGCATACGTAATACAGCGCTTTTGGCCGTTTTCGCGGAAATGTGTAAATGCAAATCGTTTTGAAAATGATGTCGTGTATACGTGAAACTTTTTAAAAACGTTTTTGACTACATCGTTGTCGTGTAAACGTAGCCTTAAATGTCAATAGTACAAAACAGACACACACACTCCCTTAACACACACCTAACACACACACACACACACACAAATAAACTGGTGTGGCTGTCACAATATGGCAAAATTGAGCCAGAAGACTCAAATAAGAGGTTGAAATCATATTGATTAACCTCTGATAAAGCATTCCTGTTCATATCTGTTATATTTTTGTTGAACTTTGATGTTATGTGTAATAAAATGCCTAAAAAATCTTTGTGTTCAGGTTTGACCGTAGTAAAATTAATACAAAAACTGACATTTCAAACCAACTTTAAAAAAAAAAAAAAAAATCTAAACCTTTATAAAAAGTTGTCTTTGAGAATGTCTAAATATAAATCCAAGTCCACAACTTAATAAAAATAAGTATTAGTCTAAAAACAACTAGAATTTATAAGCCTTTTATATAGAGCACTATTGGAATCTAGTGGCTAAACCACGGAATTTCAGATGTTTTTTTCTTTTTTTACTCCCACCAGATGGAACTAATCTGCCTTCAAAATTTGGTTTAAAGACAATGGGCCTCATTCATGAAACATGAGCAGAACTAATTTTTGTGTAAATCGTTCGGAAAGTCGTTCTGACGTAAATTTTTAGATTAATGAAAATGTTCGTATTTTGAAAATATTAGTTGGTTCAAAAGAAATTTACACCTGCTCCCTATCACGTGTAAATGGGGCATAAACATTCAAAGTGTTCCTGTATTCTTTTATACCAAACTGATGACACTGTTTTTTTCACAATGTATATATGATATTTAAGGTCATATGATGTTGCTAAAAAGAACCTTATTTTGTGTATTTGGTGTAATGAAATGTGTTATGCGGTTTAAGGTTCAAAAAACACATTATTTTTCCCCATACGGTACATTATTGTTTCTCCTCTATGCCCCACCTTTCTGAAACGCGTCTATTTTTACAAATCTCATCGTTCTGAAAAGCGAGGTGTGCTCTGATTGGCCGCTATCCAGTGTGTGCTTGGCCGAATACACTCAGCGTGTGACGGAAATGTTCTCCCCTACCATATTGTGATGCCCGTCAGGCCGGAGTTTTGGGGGGGTAAACATAAAACTCTGTCTGCATTTTTGATCGGAGAATATTACAAACAACAAGTGCTACTCTACACTACCCAAAACTCGCGTTTGAATCATCAGTGGCAAAATTCTTTAAATATGAAAACGTACTTACAATCTGTGATTGTAGTCTACTCTACCATGATCAGTAAACAGTCCTCCATAAAATGCGTTGCCACATCTGAATATTTGGGTTGAAGTGTTCTGGAACAGTGTTGTAATTACAATTTAACCACTGATTTCTAGTCTTGTCCTCTTTTGGAAGGCCAACCAAAATAGTTTCGCTTTCACAACGAAAAACACACAGCGTCACACACGGCTGCGTCCTCGAGCGGATGGCCACGTCTAGAGTGAGCGAACTTGCGGCAAACACATGTGACGACCCCGTGCTGGACTCTGCTTCGTCCACAGTGAAATCCGATCCGGCAATCCACAGCGCGAAGTTGATGTTTTTCCTCAGTGACCAGCACGGATCAGCTCCAGGTATGACGAAGAGGATATTGTCCCTCTTTTGGAAGGCCAAACAAAGTAGTTTCGCTTTTCCAACGAAAACACAGTGTCTCCACGGTATGGCGGCGGCAACAATACTACAGCGAGAATGAAAGTTACGCCTTCTTTCTTTGCGTATACATTTGGGCTGTGTTATGCAAATCTTCCTACACAGTGACTTAGACATGTGGGGGCATGTTAGAACGAGCCGTTTTAGGAGGGTGTGGTTGACTCTTAACTTTTATAAGGAATATCTCTTTGGATTTGAGACTTTAGTCTTTGCAGCTTTACAGATCTTCTTGATGCACCAAGAGCTTGTAACACTTCCAAGAGAAAGGAAAATTTACATCGCATCATATGACCCTTGTAACGAGTCATTTGACCCTGCTTTTTTTCGCTTTTACTTTGTTTTAACTTTGGGTAAAACGCAGGTTGTCACTGTCCCTTTTTCACAGCGGCCAACCACAGTTGAGGCGGGGCGAAACTCCTTCCTTATGAACAGTCAATAGCAAATACTTAAACTAGTAACAAAACATACTTACAGTTGTTGATTCAGAAGCGCCAGATTGTCATAAAAAAGTTGGAATTTACCCTTTTTTTTTTTTTTAAATAGCCTTTGTGCACAGCCCGCCTTGTACTCTTCTAGGTTCAAAAAACTGTTGTCCATAAAATGCTTTGCACAAATTCAAACATCTGGGTTGTGCTGTTCTGTTTGTAAATAATTCTTAACAATGATTCCTAATTGCATCTACTTCCGGAAGGTCAAATAAAGTGCTTTTGCTTTTGCACTGAAACACACAGTGTCTCCCCTGACATGGCTGCATCAACACTACTGCTGTTCCTGAAACCATGCCTTCTTTCTTTGCTTGCACATTTGGGTGGCATTATGCTAATTTTCCACATAGTGATGTAGACATGTGGGGTGTGTTAGAACGAGCCGTTTTAGGTAGGCGTGTTTGACTCTTAACTTTTATAAAGAATATCTTTTTGGTTTTGAGACTTTGGTCTTCAGGGATCTTATCTATGCACAATGAGTTTGTAACACTCCAAAGAGAAAGAAAACTTGAAATCGCATCATATGACATTTAAGACATTTACCACCACCTACTGTCAGTTTTAGTATATTTAGAGCATTTTTCTAAGGGTGCTTTCACACCTGGCCTGTTGTTTCGGAACCTGGCGCGTTTCCCCCCTTAGCTCGGTTCGTTTGGGCATATGTGAACACTGCAATCGCGCTCGGATCCGAGCCAAAACAATCGGTCCGAGATCGGCTGAATGAGGTGGTCTCGGCTCGATTGGAAACTAACTCTGGAGAGGTTCGGTTGTAGTGAAAGCAATCCGATCTAACGGACCAACGAACCAGGCTATATCACAATGTATAATGGTAATTACGTAGATTCCGTGAAAAGCATTAGCTTTGTTGCTTTGCTAATACCTCAAAATGAACCTGTGAATGTATGTGGGTGAGTACGTCTTTGCCATTCAAAATCAAAGCGCACTTTTCATTTTTAGAATGCCGTCTTATTGCTCTTCTTCCTAGTATGTGCATTTTTTAAATGTTTTCCCGTTGAATCCTGGACTCCTGCTCAAAATGACCAATTAATATAAGGACAGCTACAAAAAAAAACAACAATAAGCCGGCGAAGCTGCTGTCGTTCCATCCTGACTGCTGACAGCTAAGTGGAATCCCGGAAAATAAACCGTGGAACTTTGACCAATGAGAGAACAGTTTACTCGCTCATGACTTGTATTAACAAATTTGGTCCATTTAGAAACATTGCCATATGAAAGCGAACCGCACCAAGAATAAAAAGCAACATTGTAATAATTTGAATCCTTGTTTCGGAACAAAGCAATCGATCCACAGGTGTGAAAGCACCAAGGTCCGACTCCGTATTTCAAGAACACTCATGTCCTACTTTGATAAACGCATGTTAAACTTGTAAATCATAAGTTAAATTTTTTTATGTCTCTTTAGAGATGGTCCAAAATGAAAGCGAAGGTGAGATATTGAAACTTTTCCTTCATGACATTTGTTGTCATGACATCCAGTGAGCAAATGACGTTTGACATAATCGGACGACATTTCACCTCTAATATGAGTAGGTTTTTTTTTTTTATCACTTAGATTATAGCCATTTGACTTATAGCAGTGTCCAGTGTTTCCCATACATTGAGTTATTTGTGGCAGCCCATCACAAAATCAAAACTGACGCCACAAATAGATTTTCCAAAAGGATTCTAACTACTTCCTTGAATAAACTGAGCACTGCACGTTTCAAAATTAAAATGCAGCTGGGGTGTATTTATATGAATGTATAATTGAAAAGAACCGACCGTCTTCAGAAATGCTTTGATGTAATTTTCATTTCGTCTTTCCTAGCGTTTTGTATTTGATTACAGCCGTTACCGGGGAAACCGCTACATCTCGGCTCCAACAGCGCCTCCTGCTGGCAGAGAATCAATTTGCATGTGCAAGTCTGTGGGAAACACATAAACAAAAAGCATGCTTCAGAACTGTTTTGAGAAGGTGCTTTGAGCCATGTATTATTACTATGAATTAGGCTACTACTACTACTACTACTAATAATAATTATTATTTATTTTCAAAACCCTAAAACTTTTTCAACTTTGTTTATTTCCAGGTTTAAATGAAAAGTACCACATTTTCAATGTGGTCTCAGACTCTCGGAGCCCTTTGTATAATTTAAATCATTTGCAGTCACTGGCTATTTTATGACGCCATCAAATGTGGCTTGTCTAATCAGTTTTTAGAGTCAGAACTGTAAAGATTTTTAACAGCTGACTTCCAAAAAAGCATTGGAACATTACTGTAAGCTTTTGTAACGAACCTTATTTTGATTCAGGGTTAGCCTAGATTATCATTTCATTCAATACATATTTCATATTTCCACAGTAATAATAATAAATTGGATTAATTAATCGTCACATCATGTAATTAATTAGATAAAAAAATTTAATCGCTTACCAGCCCTAATTTTTTTTTATTATGGGAAAAATGTATCATAATTATTGCATAAATATTCATTAGTACCATGAAATTCACTCTAAATACAAAATAATAAAGAAAAAATATTATCGAACAAAAATATATTACCTTGATTTCACTGAAGATTTTAAAAAAAAGTTTCATTTCAGGTGTCCGGTCACTTTTGACCGCGAACAACACAAGTGTGACTCCCAAATGAACAATACCAGAGGGTTAAGTACACTAGAAGCTGATTGGCTTGACACGATACATCATTTGAATATTTGTTGTGATTGGTTAGTTTATACTGAGAGCATAAACTATCATCCTTCTGTGCACTTGTTAACTGCTTGTCCTTCACTCTCCAGTCCAACTCATCCATTTAAAAAATGCTAATATAATTATAGTTTTTGCTTTGTACATACACATAATTTACACATGTATGTATACAAAACAAATTTCAAGCATTTACACAGAAGCATTTAGAACAAAAGGTGTTTAAGATAATGACAAAATTCAGAAAGTCCAAAGTTTTGTGTGGTAATTTAATTTTAATTATTTATTTTTTATTTTTTTGTTTTTTTGTTTTAGTGAATCCACACAATTCTGGAAATTTCGCCCCACAATCACCTTGTGAAAAATATGAAATTGTGCTTTTTCAACACAGGTCTATCCCTTTGTAGACACTTTGAATATCAAAAGTGCTTGTTTAGTGCCCCCTAGTGGTTATATTTCCATAATGCAGCTGCTGAAGGTGGATACAAAGGAATCTGAAGAAAGCTAAATATATAGCTCTAGCTTTAGTTTATTCTACTGGGTGTATAAGACCCCTCTTTTTTAAAATAGATATAAAGGAAATATTCATTATTCATATTTAAATCATTCATATACTGAATTAACTGAATTGACGTTGCCCTCTTGTGCTATGGAGCTTTTGTAAGGTGCATGTTAACAAATCTAATATCATTGAAATGCCATATTGTTGTACTATGAAACAGCCCTAGATCTCTATCTTTTTATGCCTACTTTGTCTTTGCGCCCGGAGAGCTTTTCAGCACAATTATCTTTAACTTGATCTTAAAATATCTTAGTTATACTGTATATATAAAAAAGAATGTGAGAGAAAGCCTAGCATGGAATCTAAAGAGATTACATGGTAATATTGCATGAATGTGGGATTGAATACAGTAATACCTTGATCTGGACCAAATCTTACTTCTGGGTAGGAGAGGTGAAAAGGCTAAGAGATCTCTGAAAAAAATTAAAACATGTTTTGCGCTCACCTGCATGTTTAAACCCATCTAATCTCATAGACAAGCATAATTTCATTTCCACCAGTGTTCACTAATCATAACACTGTGAAGTAATTCTGTAAGTCACTGTAAATGTTTTTTCTCCCTCTAATACCAAGAATTAGTATCAGAATATCATATTTTAGGGTTTATGAGTAGATTAGAGCAAAACAAAACCACGTGGATGGGTCTGGGGCTAGTTATTTATATACTTATTATTATATTTTTTTTAAATGTCCTTGTTATTTTCCTGTTTTCCTCAATATTTTCCCATTTTCTGCGCTGACAATAAGTATTGATTTGGCTTCATCTACTGATCCATCTATCCTCTCTTCTGACCCTTTTGACCTCTGACCCCTGACACTGCAGCTCATCGCCCTTCTAAAAATCATCTGTCTACCTGCTCTCTACAATTTTTCTACAGTCCTACATTCCCTTATCAGCACCGCCAGCTGCGTTGCACTCACAATGTAATCTGGAATGTTGTGGATTATGAAGCCCTTTCCCACCCCTTTGCTCTCTTTCTCTCTCTCTCTCTACATTTCTCTCCTCATCTCTCCATCCCTTCCTATTTTGAACCATGCCAGAACAGTCACTTGCAGCAGAAGTGCGATTAGAGTCCATCACAAGTCAAAATGAGTATGTGAAATTACATGGAGAAAGAAAGAAGGGGCAGGATAAAGAACATGCAGAGAGAGCGAAAACAGACAACAGATGCAATGTCCGAGAGCATCAGGATTAGAGTGCTCAGAAAACCCTGGAAATACCGTTTCTGGCTTAAGGAATAGGTCTCACTGCTCCCAAAGCATTCGTTTTTAGTGATATTAGCATCACTACCCATCACCTCTTGTTTAAGCTACTCCCCCCCTTTTGATATACTCTGACGACAGGGATCGTGTGTCGCAAAGTTTATGTAATAATCTGAGGACAGCAACCAAGAGTGAGAGATAAAGAGGGAGGGGGAGGGACAGAGATGACCAGAAAGAGTTGGAGCAGTGAGAATTAGAGAAATACAAATGATGGGAGCGAAGCCATCTAAAAGAAGCAGTATGAAGAAGGTAAGATATCAGTTTTTAAAAAAGACTATTTTTATAAGAAGTAGATTAGTGAGACTGATTTCGAAAATTACTTGAAACTATTCATAATTACTTGGCCTTTGGCAGACAGTATCATGGTGCGATAAGTTAAGCTATTGATTAAGTTGCAATTACGTTGCAATAATTGTAATGTACAAACTTAAAGGAACATTTCACCAAACTTCAAAAGTTTGGGGTTGGTAATATTTTTAATGTTTTTAAAAGAAGTCTCTAATACTCATCAAGGCTGCATTTATTTGACAAAAAATACAGCAAGAAAGTATTATTGGAAAATATTATTTCAATTTAAATAACCCTGTTTTACTTTACATTATTTTTAAATAATTATAATTTATTTCTGTGATGACAAAGCTGCATTTTCACCAGTCATTACTCCAGTTTTCAGCGTCACTTGATCCTTCAGAAATCATTCTAAAATGCTGATTTGCTGAATGCTTCTTGTTATTATGCTATAAACAGGTGTGCTGATTAATATTTGTGGTGACCTGGATAAGTTTTCGTTCAAAAGAACAGCATTTATTTGAAATGTAATTTTTTTTGTAACATTATAAATGTCTTTACTGTCAGTTTTGATGAATTTAATGCATCCTTTCTGAAGAAAACTATTAATTAATTTAACAAAACAACCCTTACTGACCCCAAACCTTTGAACAGTACTATATATAATGATGAATTATATTTGATACATGATATTTATAGCAGAATGTCCAAGCTGCTCTATTACAATAAAAGTGAATGGTGACCATGGCTTTTGAGCAATGCTTTTAATATTTCCAGTAATCACAACCTACATTTCAGTCTTTTCCTCAAACAAAACAATCATATGGCTTCAGAAGACTTGAAATATAGTGCACCTTTGTGATGCTTTTATGGTTCTCTTTTAAAGGCTTTGTAGTCCAATGGTCCCATCCACTTTATTATATGGAATAGAGCAGGTTGGACATTCTGCTAAATGTCAGGATTCTTTCATTATAAAATAATAATGTAATTTATAGTATAGACATCGGCAGGATGATTTATTTGACAGATAATTTCACCACATACAGCAGTATTAGACCTTGTCAGACTGCGATTTTGTCTGGTGCATAATGAAATGGTTCCTTGCAAAGGGGGTCCCGCCCCAGGAAGGCAGTGGACTGCCATTGGCATCCGCCATGTTAGGAGGCAGCGGTGATGCAGCAGCTGAGGATGAGGATGATGAAGAGCTGGGGCAGCAGTTTGAGGAGCCGATATGTGCTCTGGTTCAGAACTGTACCATGCTACACAACATCGTGGGCCCAGCCTGCATCTTTCTCCGACAAAGCTTCGCTCAGGCTCAGCTCGTATGTACACACACACACACACACTTACAAACGAGCCTTTTTTAGAAAATGCATGGTGTGGATATATAGAACATCAGTGTCAGAATTCCCATCAAGGAATCAGATTATCATTTTCTGTCTTATCCACCTTCAGTCAAATCCTATTAACCTCCCTTGAGCCCCTATTACTTAGATAATGACCCATCATCTCCCATTCCTGTGATTGGAGGATACTGTGCCACATTATTCGCCATTGTGAGTCAATGTCAGGTCATTTGTTATGTAGCCAAGTCCTTAATGCAGCATTTGTAAGGATGCTTAAATGTTTACATTAAAGTGTCCATAATAGAAACAAATGCACTCAACAACCTAACATGAATGCATTTCTACAACCTACTCTCAAGTGTGCACCAAATCAGAAATGTATGTAGTAGGCTATAATATAATATTATCTGATAGTGACGGGGTTTGGGTGAATGAAGAAATTAGTACTTTTTAAAAATGTTATTTAGATCCTGAAGCCTCCAGTATTGATCGATGGGACTGAGACAGTGTAATATCCTTCTGCTGTCAATTGTTGCATATGGCTATGATTTATATATACCATTAGTATAATGCTCTTTTTTACTCATGGGAGAATCTTGGAAAAACCTCTTATGTCTTTGCAGGAAAAAAAGACAATCATTGTGCATGTTTCTCCAAAGAGAGGTGAAACTTAGATATTTCACCTTAGATATTACACCTACCACTGGCAGTACAATCAGTTCCTTATGTTAATCTGGTGGAAGTGGTCAAAAATACAAAGAGAGAGAGCCTTCAACTGTGTAGTTTTATAGTAGCTTAATGTTTCATATCAATGTCTCCATCTGTCTGATAATCCCAGAATCCTTTTTGTGTGGATAGAGTAGGGTGTAAACTAGAAATTGCTAAAAAAAAAAAAAAAAAAGACAAAACCAATATGTAAATTTCCTGAAATGTTTGATGTGGACGAGCTAAAGCCTTTTTCCCCAAGTAATATCACATCTTTTTAGTTGTGCAGCACTTATTGAGGCTCTAGGGTGCATGTTGAACAGACTATGTAAAAACTATATATTGTATGGGTGAATACCTGATTTTCACAAAAAATTATATGTGAACTCCATTGGACTCCATTTGTTACCTGGCAACCTGGACCCTTGTAACCTGTTCACCATAGTGACCTTATTCTACTGCTGCTTGCATCATGCTTGCCAATTCATAGTAATCAGCCTAAATAGTCGCCAGCTGTGTGAATATGTTCTGGCTGGCCACTGCCCAAACACAGGCTCAGTCAATCAGATCAAAATCTAAATCACTCTACCATTTGTTATTATCTTACTTATGTAATGTATAAATGTTGATTCAGTTGAGATTTCATTGCTCAGCTTGTTCTTTTTTTATTTGGAGTTATGCTGATAATGTTTTAATGACTGAGTTTCTCCATTTCCACGAACATGAATATCGCATGACATGACAACACGCAATCCCATGGGTGTGCTTTTCTATCCTTAGATAACTTAATATAATATCATCCATAATATCATAACACTGTGGTTCTCAGTCAGTTTTGCTTCAGGACCTCAATATTATTAAGGGAGCGATTACAAAAACTGCACAAAATCAACCTTATTTTTGTAAGGAAAATATTAAATCCATAAAATCCATAGTTATATTCTAAGTTCATTAAAGGAATAGTTCAACCAAAAACTGTAAAACATTTGCTGAAAATATAATCAGACTATCCAAGATGTAGATGAGTTTGTTTCTTTATCATAACAGATTTGGAGATATGCAGCATTACATCACATTACATTGCTCACTAATGGATCCTCTGCAGTGAATGGGTGCCATCAGAATGGGAGTCTAAACCGCTGATAAAAACATCCCAATAGTCCACAAGTAATCCACATAACTCCATACATCAATTAATGTCTTGTGACGTGAAAAGCTGTATGTTTGTAAAAACAAATCCATCATTAATGTGTTGTAAGTTTGTAAACAGTGTTATATTTCTCCCCTGATGAAACAACTTTTTCACTGGAAAAAGCGTAGACAGAGGACTCATATTTTAGCCAGAAGCAATTTGTTTGTTTTTTTACAAACACACAGCTTTTCACAAGACTAATTGATGGACTGAGTTGTGTGGATTACATGGATTATTGAGATGTTTTTATCAGCTGTTTGGACTGATGGCACCCATTCATTACAGAGGATCCAATGGTGAGCAAGTGATGTACTGCTACTTTTCTCCAAATCTCTTGAGATGAAAAACAAACTCATCTACATCTTGGTTGGCCTGAGGGTAAGTACATTTTCAGCAAATTTTCAATTTTTGGCGAACTATTTCCTGAATATTACCATGGACTTCATAGGCACACATTTTCTTTTTTACGTACAGGATTTTGTGAACTTTTTTGGGTATGGTGGTCATTCTGTATCAGTTGAATCTTTCTCTGGAAAGGAGTGCATTAATGAGTGAATGCATTAATGTTTTGTGTGATATGATATGAAGCACATTTACATGCAGGCACTCCTTTTGTTTTTACTTGTGCTGACCAGTAATCAGAGCCTCATGTGTTTCATTCAACCACTCGCGTGTTCATGCAGCGGTGTGCAGATGGTTGCCCCCGGCAACACTGACAGGTGTGCCTGAGGCTTGCTGGTACAATGTACTTTGAGTGACAGTTCAACAAGCCCAGTCGGAATGCAAAGCAGATTACAGGAGAGCTTATAATACAGGGTTCCCACACTTTCTAACCAATTTTCTATGATTTTTCTACATCATTTGTAACGAAAAAATTATAAAATAATTCAATTATTTGTATTATTTATATGTTGTTCTAATAATTATCATTATTTTAATTATTTATTATTATGTTTTGTATGTATGTGTCTGTCTACGTATCTGTGTGTTTGTCCTAATAGTTTGCCTCTGTATGTCTCTTTGAAATCTGTACTCACTGCAGGACAGAGATCTACGGCCAGAGGAAATTGAAGGTACAGAGATATCCAACATCATTGATATGCTTTATACCATTAAGAGCGTTAAACTCTCCCACCATCCAAAATGAAATGATTCCTTTCCTTATTGACTTCACTCCCTCCATCAACATGGATTCTTGCTGTTAAAGCCATCTTAATTTTGCCTTAATTGTCTTTTTGAATTGAGTAGAATATGTAAAATTTATTGAGATTGTGATTGCCATATACAGGTACATTTTTGTCTTTGAGCTGAATACCATATCACATATCATATCATATCACATATCATATCTAGTGTTGCAGACCGGTCACTGCACCTAAATAATACCTGTAGAGTCCTGCTTTAAAGGGATGTAGTAGTCAGCCTAAGATGCCTGTCAGTTAATACAAACAATAGTCCAATCGCATAGCGGTAGGTTGCTTTGTGAGAGTGGAAACTCTAAATGAAAATAAATGGATTATACTTACCTGAAGCGTGTTGACTGGATGGATACTAGCTGGTACACTTGCCATTATCTCGCTCAATTTATATGAATCTACCTTCAGTCTCCTCTAAATCCCTTGATAATATAATTTTCTTTATTCTGTGCAACACAAAAGGAGAAAATCAAAGAATATCCCATAGCTCTTATTCACCTTTCTCCAAATTAAAAAAAAATACAAAAAAAATAATATAATATCAGTCTCAAAAACAACTGTGATTTAAACTGAATTCAAGTCTGTTCCTCATACAGTGCTATTGTATTACCTCAAAAGACATATTGACCACTAATATGATCGTTTTGTACAGCATTTGAGATTGACAGACCTTGCTCACTTTATAATTTCATTGTTTCCTTTTGTGTTCTATGGAGGAAAAAAACATTGGCTACTGCTTTGCAATTGCATAAGTGTGAGTAGTTTTGGATGAACTACTCCTCCGACAAATGTGATCACCATATCTTTATCCTTCAGAATCCTCTTACTGCACAGACAGATTGGATTGCACATTAATGTCAACAAACTGAAGAAGATGCTCTCTCTCTCTCATTCTTTCTCTGCCTTCAGAGTTGAAAGAAGCCTTCCGAGAATTTGACAAAGACAAGGACGGCTTCATTAGCTGTAAGGATCTGGGCGAGTGCATGAGGACGATGGGCTACATGCCCACAGAAATGGAGCTGATTGAACTCAGTCAGCAGATCTGTGAGTGGCAACCTTGTCATTATCATTATACGTCATTATCTCAGTTATACTGAGAGTTTTATTCAAGAACAGACTCAGTAAAACATGAATATCTGAACCACTCATCTAGGGTGTTTTTATGATACTTCTTACATGATTGTATGTTTGTTCACTAGGTGGCGGTAGAGTGGACTTCGAGGACTTTGTAGACCTGATGGGCCCAAAGATGTTGGCTGAGACAGCAGACATGATCGGAGTGAAAGAACTGAGAGATGCTTTTAGAGAGGTTGGTGTTCCATGTTACTGACAGGTGTACTGTATTCCCAAGTTTTCTGAAGTCACACCCTTTTTAATTGATCTTTTTAATCTCAGTTTGACTCCGACGGTGATGGTCAGATCAGTCTGGCTGAACTGAGGGAAGCCATGAAGAAGCTGATGGGAGAGCAGCTCAACCACAGAGAGATTGATGAGATCCTCAGGGATGTCGACCTCAATGGAGACGGCCAGGTTGACTTTGAAGGTTAGAATTATAATTTTGCTCCACGGGTTCTTGAATTTTGATTTTTGCATGTGCATTTGGGAAAACCATTATGTATAGCCTTTATTCATGCTAATATACACACACCGGCCAATTTATTAGGTACATCTGTTCATCTGCTTGTTAACACAAATATCTAATCAGCCAATCACATGGCAGCAACTAAGTGCATTTAGGGTTGTAGACATGGTCAAGACAATCTGCTAAAGTTCAAACTGAGCATCAGAATGGGGAGGAAAGATGATTTAAGTGGCTTTGAATGTAGCATGGTTGTTGGTGCCAGATGGGCTGGTTCTGAGTATTTCAGAAACTATCTACTGATCTACTGGGATTTTCACACACAGTCATCTCTAGTGTTTACAAAGAATGGTCCAAAATAGACAAAATATCCAGCGAGTGGCAGTTCTGTGTGCGAAAATGCCATATTGATGCCAGAGGTCAGGGGACAATGGCCAGACCAGTTCGAGCTGATAGAAAAGCAATAGCAACTCACAACCATTCGCTACAACTGAGGTATGGAGAAGAGCATCTCTGAATGCACAACACATTCAACGTTGAAGCAAATGGGCTACAGCTGCAGAAGACCACACTGTGTACCACTCCTGTCAGCTATGAACAGGAAAATTAGGCTACAGTTCGCACAGGCTCACCAAGACTGAACAATAGCAGACTGGAAAAAGGTTGCCTGGTCTGATGAGTATCGATTTCTGCTACAACATTCAAATGATAGGGTCAGAATTTGGCATAAACAACATGAAAGCATGGATTCATCTTGCCTTGCATCAACGATTCAGACTGGTGGTGCTGGTGTAATGGTGTGGGGGATATTTTCTTGGCACACGTTTGCCACAACCAACCTCAGTATTGTTCCTGACCATGTCCTTCCTGTTATGACCATAGTGTACCCATCTTAGCATGGCTACTTCCAGCAGTATAATGTGCCAGGTCATAAAACTCAATGAGTTCCCTATGCTCAAATGGCCTCCACAGTCACCAGATATCAATCCAATAGAGCACCTTTGGGATGTGGTGCAATGGGAGATTCACATCATGCATGTGCAGCTGACAAATCTGCAACAACTGCATGATGCTATCATGTCAATATGGACTAAAATCCCAGTGGAATGTTTCCAGCTCTTTAATGAATTTATGCCACAAAGAACTAAGGCATTTTTGATGGTAAAAGGGGGTACCTAATAAAGAGGCAAGGAAGTGTATATAAAAGATGCTTATGGAATGAATGAATGAATAAATTATATATATGTCATGTATATATGCCTCTTTATAATGAATATTCCTAATTTGTAACTCACTTTTGATAAAAGTGTCTGCTATACGTATATATACACACACACACACTATAGTACTTGGGTATTTCTACTCATAAATTGGAAAGGAAACTATCTGTTCATCTCTAACTAACATATTTTTCACCTTACGCTCAACAGAGTTTGTCCGAATGATGTCTCGCTAATTTAGAGGACTCATGAAAAAGGAAGAGAACAATCAGTTTGCCAACTCCTAACGTGAAGAGTGAAATACTATGCGTCTGCTTTAATTAACTACCTTATTAAATTATTTAAACCATACTCTTTCTTCATACAGGGATATTTTACATATTTGCTTGTTTTTATGACAAAGAGGAAAAGTGTTTCTTATTTAATTTATTTTAGCATTTTGGTTAAAAAATTAAGGAGCTAATTAAGGTATTTCCATGTTTCCACATGTGTTCAGAATTATAATGGTACAAAGCATAGCTGTAGCACACATTATTTATAAAAGCATGCTATAAACCCCAGAATGGAAATGTAATTAATAACTACTGAAATTGTATATGAGGTGTACATGGTCATTGTGGACTGACAATGCAATGCTAGATATAAATCAGTATTATGTGTGTTTTGGAAGGTAAACCACTGGTTAATGGGTCTAAAGTTCCTGTATGATGCTTTTTGGGCTGTTAATGCTTTCCCTGTGGGAACAAGATATTAACATGCAAAACTGGATATTATACAACTCCGGAAGAGTCTGGAGATCCCTTGTAAAGATCCTGACACCCATGTGATCTCCCCTTGTTCCTTAATCATTATGTTTAAACAAATGTTTTTATCTAAATATCTATTCTTGTCAATAGTGAACTATATAAATAAAAACTTCAATATATTTATTGTTATTTCTGTACTCATTAAGATTGTAAATATTCAATAACCAATTAAATTAAATTAAATTAATTTAAATGCTGACTATTAACTCTTATTTTCGAGTATTTAAATCTCTAAAATACAATGGTGGTAAAAAAAAAAATTATTAAGTTGCGTGAATACACAATAATCACAATGCTTATTAATTTTCCCTTTGTCAGTTACAAAAGCTAAGGCCTAGATAGATTTGCATAATCATATGCATTAATCAAGTATGTCTATAGATGAAGTGATTTAAATTAATACATTGATGTTTCCTGTATGGAGGCTTCTAAAATGCTCTGTGAATTCTCTCGCTGTTTTGCCATCTCTCTGCAGTGAAGAAACACATAGACAGGATGAATGAAGGCCAGTAGAGTCAGGACAGTCAAGATGATGTTCACCTACAGAAACACAGAAATACACTAACATTTACTGATTACAGTAAAAGCTGTGGAAAACTTAATTGTTAATGATTTTGGTCAATTTACACACACGGAATTCAAACTAATTGAATATTTAAAGGGGTGGTAAATCAGCTATTTTCGAAGGCTTGACTGTGTTTATTGGGTGTGCTGTAACATGTGTTCATGCTTTGTTTAAAAAAAAAAAATTTAAAAAAAAATGCCCCTAACGGCAGTTGTATGTGCTCTGGTGTACTGTAAACAATGGAGTCAATATATTACCTTATCAATTTGAGCCCGAATCAGACCCAGAGAATATTATTGAAGCGGATCGAGCAGAACCTGTGCAACCACGGCTCTTACAGAACGTTTCAGAATGGTATGTTTTTTGTTTGTAGTTGTCTCATACTTTTTAGATACGCTGTTATTTGTAAATGCTACTGTTGTTTATGTTATCTTTTGATATATACGGTTTTATCCTTATTTAAATAATTGTTTAATTTATAACAGTAACACTCTACAACAACTCTTCCTCGCACCCCAACATGGCCTCACACTCTTTGTTGCATAATAAAAGCTTTATGTAAATTTTAGGGTTTGTAATGTCACCAACCCGGGAAGTAGCTTGTTGTAGTCCCTACCGGCCGTGTGTTGTAGGCCTTAAAAAGTGAATTCTGTCAAATAAAATATCTCCCTTTGCATTGAACTCTGAGCGTCGTAACTTTACAGATGTTGTTTATGCTCAAACAGCAACATTACACACTAACTAAAGTTAAAAAGTGAAATCATAATCAAGGGCCCCTTTAATCAAATGCTGCTGGAAATGTTTATGGAGCAATCTTTCATATGGATTTTAGGTTTGATGTGAAAAACTCACTTTTATAGGCTTTTTTAGTATTTATATAGTTTTAGTATATTAGTATTTAGCATTTAACCATACAATCTTATAGTTGTAGGTATTGTATGGAAGAACATTTCTGCCACATATCATTTTTGATCAGAACTATTACTTTTTATGTCCATAGCATGTTGTATTTAAAACAAAATGTTATGTTTTAGACATAAAAACAATAATTATAACATTATTAGTCAAAATTGTGAGATACTAAGTTATGAGTTAAAAGTTGAAATTATGAGATAAAAGTCATAAATATGGCATAAGAGTCAAAATTGAGACAAAAGGTGATAAAAATGTCAAGGATTCTTATAATAATTATGTCAGAAAAATAAAGTTAATAAAGTTTTATGTCACAATTCTTATCACATCATTTCAGCTTGTTATGTCAGTTTTGACATTTTATCTCATAATTATAACTTTGTATTATTTTGGCTTTTTATATTATAATTATGATTTACCAAAGCATGATTTTTTGGCTTCCATAGGATCAACATCTAGCGGCCCCAAAAAGTATTTCAAACCTCAAATGGACACACTTAAAATGTATTAACTTTATTACATTAGATAACAAAATATTAAATGAAGTTCTCTGCAAAGATATAATGCTAGAATTTTTTCAGAACTAACTTCACATTAACTATAGACATATTCCACTAACATTTGCACAAAAACAATACGTTTTGTCTTCTTTCTGAACAGTATCTCAGTATATTGTTTTATCATTTTAAACCTCTTTTTGTGAAAAGCTATACTTATAATAAATGCCACTTGGTTTGATGTTGTGATACAATTCAATGACATTCATGCAATAACAAGTGTACACATACTTTTGGGGCCATTGTATGTATATGAGCTCTTTGTTGTTGAAACAGTGGAATGGGAAACATAGATTTACATAGAAGGGGTCTCCTCCAAGAACTTTGTTGAGGGCGAAGCAGGGATACTGCAGCAGTGACACCACAGCTGATAGGGACATCACTAGACCATACAGCTTTCCAAAATGACGGGCAGGAAACCTGTAGGAATTCAGATTCATTGCACTCACTTAAGAAAAGATTTCAATTTAGCGACAATCAAGATACTTATATCACTCATTTTACTTACGCTATGCTGATGAATGCAGCATTCCCTCCATACAGAAAAGAACGGTTAAGGACCTGAAGGATGAATGTGACGTACTGGAGAGGGAGGAACGGAATGCTTGCACAGATGGAGAACAACAAGCACTGCAGAGAGGTGAGGAGGAGAGATAGAACGGACGAGTGCAGGTCTGCTTCCCGTTCTGACACACCTACAAAAATATCCAGGGTGGGAATGAGAAAGAAAAATGGTAAAGGTGTGAGAAGACAGATCTTCACATTTCCCTGTCAACTGACCTGGATCTAAGGGTTTTCTTTTGTGTCGGTCCATTAGCAGGCCATTCCAGGGAGCACAGAGAACTCCACAGAACTGGGTGAAAGCAAACGCATTGGTGTACTCACTCACTGAGAATGAAAAAGAGATAAAGAAGTCTCAGTCAAATCCTATAACCTCTGCTACTATCGCAGTAAGGCATTTGAAAATGATCCTAGGGTTGTTGCCAATCAGAATGGCAAAATCCAATTCCATTCCTGAATTTTGACTGGCATAGCAAAGAGGATGCAGAATTGTATCTAAGGGAGTAGAATTAAAATGGAATGAAATTCATGTGTAGTTTTTAACAATATATATTTTTCTTTCAGTAAAAATTACCCATAAAAATGATCCTACACACAACAAATGGGATATTTCCAGAAATATATCATCATATTAATAGTCAATGTTTGAAATGTCAGAAATACAGACATTTTAATAAATTTTTTATTTTAATGTTAATTGATTTAATACTTTGTATATATAATTATAATATTTAATGAATAATTCAAGAATTCTTTAATTTACCTCAAAGTCTGATGTGTGATTGTGTTAAATGTCTTTGAATTCAGTAAATTCCTCCTCCTGTCATTCAAATTCCAGTTCATTTTATGAACTGAGAGGCTCCTACCATAAACAAAGATTTCACAGAATTCACTGAAAAGCATCATAGTAATGAGAAAATGTGTTTACCAATGTCGGGGTCTTGGTTGGCCAGTCTATTGAGCATTGGATTCAGAGTTCCAATGAAGAAATAATGCCGCAGCTGCATGACTGACAGCCATATGAGGTGCCACAGGAAGAACCAGGACAGAACACAGCTCCTAAAACTGTCTATAGCAGAAGAAGAAGAAGCCATTTGTTGATAAGAAAGGTTTCAGTAATCATGCAGTGTCATGTTTTACCAAACTAAGACCTATGTTGGCAAAGCAGCACCTGTCTCAGAGTTGTCTGTTAGCTTTAGTGTGTCAGTCTCCAGTGGCTCATCATCTACACCTCTGCCTCTGTCTGAACGCAGGTCTCGCTCTGCCTCGCACTGTTCAACGTTGTAGCTATGTGATTTAGCACAGCTCATCCTGTAAATAAGGATTTGCATTTGAATTAATATGGATAAGATCATGAATTATGTACTAAACATAATTAAGGCTATATCAGATTTACTACATACTAAATATAGAGTATATACACTATGCTTAATTTATCTACAATAATATATAACATTTGTTTTAAATGTATGGAATTATTCAACTTATTTGTTGCAAAAAACATAAATGTATCATATAAACAATATCTGAATTAGAATTTCACTTATTTATTTTACACTATCGTCCAAATGTCTGGGGTTCGGTAAGATTTTTTAGAAGTCTCTTATGCTCACCCGAGGCTGCATTTATTTGACCAAATTACTGTAAAAATTATAATATTGTGAAATATTATTCTGAAATATTGTATTTAAATAACCTTTCTATTTGATTATATTTTAAAATGTAATTTATTCCTGTGATGGCAAAGCTGACTTTGTGTCACATGATCCTTCAGAAATCATTCTAATATGCTGATTTGCTGCTCATAAAATGTTTCTTATTATTATTATCAGTGTTGAAAACAGTTGTCCTGTTTGTCCATGCTTTTGTGGAAACCATGATGCTTTTTTTGATTATTTGATGAATAGAAAGTTTAAAAGAACTGCATTTATTTAAAATATAAATCTTTTGTAACAACGTAAAAGTATTTAATGTCATTTTTGATCAATATAATGCATCTTTGCTGAATAAAATAATTCATTTCTGACCCAAAACCTATGAACTGTTGTATATTCAGTTAATTCTCAGCTTATCGTTTCACTCACCCATATTTGTAGTTGTCTGAGATGGAATAGGGAATGTGTGATTTTGGCATAAGGAAAAGTGTCCGGAGGAGATGAATGAGATTGCAGGCTGAGAGGAAGAGAAATGAGGAGCGAAAAGAAACCCCTCTCTCATAGAGCACCTTCAGAAATGGTTATACAGGATATCATGGATTGCAGTATGATTACAGCTGATATTCGTTTTTAATCACTGTGGAAAAACTTGAATATAGAACTATTCAATGCATTTATGTGTGTGTGTGTGTGCTTACTTCTTACCTTGATTATAAGAAAGATAACTGATGAAGAGTCAAAGGCCCCATTATAGACTGTAATAATTGTTGATCTATGAGAGTCAAAAAGGTTCCCCACCTGTAATGAGGACAAGTAATGCAAGCAATTGATCATAACCTTGATGCATTGCATGCATAAAATATAATCATTCATGAACATACCTGCATATTTGTCACTAGAAATAAAATACCTCCCACAGCTATGAAGGACAGAGCAGGAAAAAGCAAGAAAGAGAGAGCTGTTTCAATGAAAAGAGAGGAAAATTAGTCATATCAAAAATGCCCATGATGCGTGTGATGTGATTATTAATAAAAAAATTTCAGTCTGTCTTTACCTTTATTGGACAATGCCACAATAAGAGTGCCGGTGGTATAAAGAAGTCTGCAAAACAATGATTATACAATTGGTATAAATACAATATAATTCAACGTTAAGTAGGAAATGCTTAATTGTTCAAATATTATAGTGGTGTTTCAGTGTTTTCCTTTTTATAAATGTTTTTTTTGTATGGAACAAGTGGTACCTAACGTTACACAACAGCTTACATTTGCAAATATTTCTGACGGTCTCAACAAATTTTACTTAGGGGCTGTTTTTACTTAATGGCTGCAATGCACAAAGCCCTGTTTTTGGAGTGCAGTCAAACGCCCATGTTGATTTCTACTATCTGCTTAAGCACACCCCACACACAATCAGATAAACTTCTTGACTCTACCGCGGAGAGACACAGCAGTTCTGCTAATTCTTGCCTGACCTCTGCTTTACATCCTACGAGGGACAAACTCACATAGCTAAAAATCGCGTTGCCATCGTGCCAAAATGGTCATAGAAGAATCCGTTGGGCAGAGTGAGAAAGTTGTTCATGAAGGAGGCCACAGTAAAAACCAATGAGAAATGATCATCTTGCGGACTGCAATCTAAAGAGTAAAAAAGGTAAGCAGGAAGACAAAGCATAAAATGAAGTGAAGCATCTAATATATTAAATGACCTCACCTGTGCCAAGTTCTCCACTGGTGTCTGTCGCATTGATGCACAAATCGCTGAAGTAGCCATCTGTCTTTAGGACAAACACAAGAGACGCCCAACCAAACACAACTCCAGCAAAACACAAGCACTCCAGCAGTCCTGTAGCCAGAGTAAGCTTGTATCTCACCGCCGTCCCAGATGATCCCTTGCATCCCAGTATCCTTTGCATCCACACCATCAGGGTCAGGAACGCTTGTGTAGGAAAGTGCACTGTATTGCCACTATATCTGTTTAAATTAATTTTATTCTAGAATGCATTGTCCTTTTTCTTTAAAGTAATCGCTGATCCACTTCTCTTGTTTGTGTGTTGAAGCTTGCTCGCATTTCACCAGAAAGACACCATGCACATTGGTTATATGGTGGTAGAGATAACGCTTTCCACGTATTTGGACAAAATTTAAGTTCTACATGCTCCTCTCAAGAGAGGGAGCTATAGAGCTGCTGTTGAAAACAACATGACAGAACATTTAGGAAGTTTGCATAAAAATTCACTAGAGGATGGAAAGTATTACTTCTGAGCTATTTGTGTGATCACATTCATGTTTGTTGTCAGCATCTTTGTATGCTACAATCCTTTTAGTTTCTAGGCCTATCCCTAAAATTCTCACCCTCTAAAACCGTGCATGTGTCAGTTATGTAAAACTGCAAGAAGAGGCAGACAAAGCCATTTTATAAGTCACGTTTAATTGGTGCTATTCTATTTAATATATATATCTATAATAGCATATCTTTCTCTGTGTCTACCAACACCCTACCACACGGCGCTCTAAAATACTTGATTCTGATTGGTCATTCGCAGCACTGAGCGACGACCAATTATTTTTGTATAATCACCCCTAAACTGGATATTTATCTTGCATCGCAAATTACAGTCGCTAACTAGGATCACGGGGTATACTGACAGTAATAATAAAAATAGCTCGAAGGACAATGTACATATATGACTAGAATAAAATATTGATAGATGGCTAGAGGCATGAGAATTCCCAATCAAAACAAGAAAACGACAAACGAGGAGGAAGCGAAGAACAATACATCATTATTATTATTATTAGTGTAAAAGTGCCATTGTTATTGATTAATGATGTAATAGATAATGTACGAGAAAAGAAATACGTAATTTGAACTCAAATCAGTATTTTATGACCATGTTTATTTGGCAAGCAAGAAAAATGTACATCCAGATAGCACAAAATAAACTCTGAAAGGGTTAGGGTCTTGGATAACCCGGATGAAGAGGTTTTTCTTATGATAATGACCGGCTGGCTGTTCAGTATCCCTTACATAATTGTGATTTAGCAGTTAAGACATCAGTGTCTAGGCTTCTTGAAATGTGACAGAGGGTCAAACTGAAGTTGATCACTGATGGCACACACGCGCGCGCTCTATGTGGACAGTTGACTAATCCAGATTACCTCTAATCTCTCTAACAAGAACAACAGTTTTCCTCGTCCTCCGTTTTTAATGTAAAAGATATAACGATAATATAATGGTAAAAGAGCGTCAAATCAAATTCAATTAAAACCATCATAATGGATTTGACTGCATTTCCATTCCAAGCTTGAGCAACAGTATGTTTCTGGGCATCAGTCAGGCAATCTAAATTGAAATGGTTTCTCCATACAAACGGACTCTATTTGCATATAGACATAGTACTCACAGTCACAGCGGTCTTCTGTCACATCGATGTGAATGAAGGAATCGCTGGAGCGCTGTGAATTCCGTCTCGTGCTGAACAACTGTACTAAACCTGTGCACGTGTATGCGCGAGAACACGTTTAGTTCGTACTAACCAGAGGCGGACAGTAACTAAGTACATTTACTTGAGTATTGTACTTCAGTACACTTTTTGAGTATCTGTACTTTACTTGAGTATTATTTTTTCTGGGAATTTAGGACTTTAACTTCACTACATTTGAAAGACAAATATTGTACTTTTCACTCCACTACATTTCTATCAAGGTCCTCGAAGTAGAAAGTCGTTACTATGTAGCAGCTTTGAAAGTCAGTAGGTGATTTTTTCTTCTCTAAAACATGACTTTCTTTTTTTCAGACAGTTTATCAGTAATCACTCTTGTAGGGCTACATGAAGAGATTTCCCAGCATTTTTTGAACACTGACCAGTAGCGAATGTGATATTTATTTACAATTCAATAATAATAAGTTAATATTGTGGTATATATTAGACACAATATTGTCTGATTTTGCTAAATTGTGTAAGTGAAAATATTACCTATAAAGCCACAGAAGAAAGGTTGTGCGTAATCCTACTAAAACACAAAAAGGTGTTTGACTGTGTTTGACATCAAAGTACAGCGAGAGCGATACAGCATTTTTTTTTATTTTTGTTGTGATGTCAAATAAGTCTTGCTGTTTTAATTTTTTTGTTAAAGCAGTGTTGCTGCTGTAAATTTGTACAGCTACAGTTGTGTTGCTGGTTTTTAAAGCAGGTTTGATTTTTTTTCTTCCTTATCGCTCTGTATTTACAGGATTTCACTGTCCACTCTGTTCAAATGTGGATGAATGGCTACACATAGATGTGTGCACACACTGTCAGAGCTGTGTGAGATCACTACCATCCTGCTTTTGTGGGGGTGGGTAGGGGTGTTAAATAATTCGTTTTTTTTTTTTCCCATAGGTTTTTAACATTCTAAAAGCTATTTATTCCAAATATACTACAAGCTAGTCAGTGTATTAAGCAGGTGTAATATATTCTAAGTTGCTTCAGAAGTATTGAAAGTATTACGTACAACAATAAAACAGTACATTGACATAAAAAAGAAAATTTACTATTGGTACTTAAGTACTTTTAAAAGCAAGTACTTCTGTACTGTTACTTAAGTAAAAATCTGTCTTTACAACTTTACTTGTAATAGAGTAATATTTGACCAGCAGTATCTGAACTTTCACTCAAGAAATGGAGTTGTGTACTTTGTCCACCGCCTCCGGTTACAATATTACAGATGTTATTGGCAACAGCCTAACACAGTTTTTAAATAATATTAAATATATCTTATACGATATATAATATTATATATTTATATTAGATATATATATATCTATATATAATTGGTATATTTAAGAACAGCCACTAGCTTGTAGATGACCAAAAACTAATTCTATCTATCTATCTATCTATCTATCTATCTATCTATCTAGTACTTTTTTGTCAATCTATAGATTAGATGAAGCAATGTTATAGGCTACCTTTGACAAAAAGACATTCAAAACTGTAATAAAACACCTGTTTCCATTATTTATTTTACAGTATTTCCAATGGCACTTTTTACCTAAATTGTAGTATTGACTGCATTCATTAAGCTCAACGCTGCAATCCTGTTCCAAGTTCTTGCAAGAAAAAAGTGACTGACATGTTGTTTTAAGCTACATTTAGCTAATATTATACCCATTATATTTTGTCTGTTTGTATATTTTGTTTATTCATGTTTATGTACATTTATTTAATATTTCTAAAATGTTTATTTAATGTTTATTGCAAGAACATTTTGGTAACCGCTGCGCCAATGGAAGACTTAAAGAGATGCAGAGCATGAGAACGCGAGGGAAGCAACCAGGTAAGGTTAAACATGTAATGGACTTGCAGTTCCTGACCTACATCTGTCCTGCCTGGTTGAACAGATAGTTCAATCTTGTGGCCATGTGGCTCCCTCTTGTGGATAGACATTAAAGCTTTGTGTGTTTGATCATGAGAGCTTGTACTGTCTTTGTCTGATGCAGGTGCTAAAGGACATAAAAATACACTTATTATATGTGTAAAAGGTTGTCGGTGCCATCAAAATGAGAGTCCAAGCAGCTGATAAAAACATCACAATAATCCACAAATAATCCACACTACTGCAGTCCTTCAATTAACATATTATGAAGTGAAAAGCTGTGTTTGTAATAAACAAATCTGTCAAAATATGGCCATACGATATGACTCCTCTATCCATAATCCATTCACCAATGAAAAAGTTGTCTAATCTGAATAAGGAGCGAAATATGCACAGATCAAGCACTGTTTACAAGCAAAAACAGTCCAAAACAGATCTATACTTGTGGATTATTGTGATGTTTTAAACACGTTTAAACTTATGTATTCTGGACAGCACCCATTCACTGCAGAGGATCCATTTGATGAAATGTTAAATTCCTCCAAATATTGAAGAAAAAAAATCGAATCTGTATCCTGGATTGCTTAAGGGTGAGTATATTTTCAGCAAATTTATTTTGGCCAAAATATAGTACTGAGAGGGCCCCACTGTAGTTTCCACTGGTGAACATTAGATGGAGCCATGAGAACCCTAACCAGCCCTCTCATGACTCACTTGTTCTGCTCAACATCAGTCATCTGTTGTGTCCCATGCAGTTTAATCAATTATTTCATACACTGCCAAATTCTGCAAATATAAACATTCTGCAACTGGTCATAACTTCCCTGCATTCTCTTCTCATCAGTTCAATGAAACACTTTTAATCAGATCTGATTCTAGAGTATAACAGGAAATAGACATTTTACTGAAAAAAGCGTTATTAGAAGTGACAATGTAAAGTAAAATGCCTTAATAGTGAATTTGTTTCTAGCTCCTCATTGGTGGCCTGCTATTTGATGAGGATATATCTCAGGTACCTTTTCGAGGAAACACTGCATTATATGTGAAATATGCCACATCTTGAATTTATAACTGCTTACATATTTTTGTTGAAGATTCTTCACTGAATGTTAAAAGAAACTGTGAGAGCTCCAAACCAGCATAAGGTCCTATGAATGTCTCATATTGTTTTTTCCCGGTCCTTGCTTATTTGTCTTGTCGGTCCTTGAAATGGTCATGGATTCCAACCTGACCTTATCTGAGATTTAATTGTGGCATTCGGAGAGAACATCAGGAACTGTTAAACAGGCCCAGAATAAACAATAGAGCCGAGTGGGCATACACTACTATTCAAAACTTTGAATTTGGTAAGATTTTATGCTCACCAAGGTTGCATTTATTTGATCACAAAGACAGTAGCCAGAAATATTGTAAAACAATACATTTCCTACATAAACAATTTAAAAATACCTTCGGATGCACAATAAGGTAAACTAAAAGGAAACAAAAATACCAAAAGATAGCAATTAAGCAGAAATGGAGTATTGATTCTAAGCCTCTGCTGATTCACATTTAAACTGGTCCCTAACCTGCTGGGACTAGTTCTGGCAACAAACTGCCTGGTGGCTATAACAATACACCATGTGACCTGACACCAATGTGCAACATCACATGGACAAACGTGGAATTCTCTATTTTCTGGCTGCTGAACATTTTTGTGTGCCCTAGGGTCAAGGGAGTGACCTACGAACCTATCAGGAGCTACTGTGGGCTCCTGTATTTGCCACTAGTAGGGCGACTCTGACTCAACTACTGAGCGCTTGGATCCACAAACTCCCACCCTATCTGGTTGTGTTGAGGTTAGTTTCAACATCAACTGAACGGAGTTTTAACATCAGCCGAGCTTGATTCCCTTGGTGGGGAATTCAGTGTTACTGTAATATCCCACGATGAACTGAAAGGTTCAGATGACTTTGACTAGACATGACTGATGCTTCATTGACCCACCAGTGACAGATCATGAGTCTGATTCGAGCTAACTGATAAATATAGGAAATGAGTTGACTGTTGTGGAAGTAATAGATAACATTTGAACTTTTGAATTCAAATTTATATTACTAAGATTGACATCAATAGTGCATCTATAAATTGTAGGCCTATGTCTATAACCACACTTTTTATTGCCCTTTAATTAACTGTGTGATATTGTCAGAATTATCTATTTATTTTGCTTTAATTGTATATAAAAAATATCACTGTTTAAGGTTCTTCTTGTAATTATAAAATGGCCTGTTTCCCAAACCTTCAAGTGACATATCCATCTGGTAACCTCAGGAAGTCTTCTGAGCAAAAGACATGCAAACTGAGATGGTCTTAGATGGACCAAGGCATTAATAATTCATATGTTTTGAATGCAATGTCAGTTCTGTGTAGTGGTGACAAGTCCATCAAGATTCGCATAACACACACAAAAAAATGTATTTCCACTAAAAGTAAAATTGTAAATTAACCAACTTCATATTCCTCATAGTGCATATTGAAAAATGCATGTGATGGCTTTACTTAAAAGAATAATGAAATTCAAAATCTAAAATCAGGCTAAATAGTTAAGCCATTGTCTTCCCTCTAATTTTGACAGTAATTTTCCATTGCACGTGCAGGGTATAAATGAAAAGATACTTGATTTACACTGGTTGGACCCTTTGGAGAACTGTAACCTGAGAAACCTTAAATTGTGCTTCAAGTATTATCTGATTTTCATATCATCACAGGATAAAGAAATAAACAAAAAACTAAATAAATGACGAAATAAAACAAATACAGAAATGAGTAACTGTAGGCTATATGCAAAATCGGAAAATGATACATGAATAAAAAACTGAAGTAGGCTAACTGTCATAGATTGCTGTATTGATAAATTAATTAATAAACAAAGGAAGGATTTAATAAACAATACATGTTAAATTGTGTGAAAAGTGTAGTGTACAATGTTATTTATTTCTTTGTTGTTTATTTTATGATCTATATTTCTTTGCCGTGTATATTCCGATTTGTTTCCCATAAACGATTCCGCTGTGGTTGATATTGTAGAATATTCTCGCAGCTCCCGATTGCAATCAATCCGTGATATCGCAGGTTCACAGGTGCAGCGAAAAGTCCTTGTTTCGTGACATATCAACTACAGTGCAGCGGTGTCTGATCGCTTAAGTCATCACACGACGACGAATAACTGCGTTTACGTTTAAAGAACAATTCTGCAGTGTAATATCGCCTTTTTATTTTCGCTTGCACATTGAAAAGTCAGTCGTGTCCCCGCCCAAGCGGTCTCGGTGAACTCCTGTTCCACAGGGGAGGGGTCAGACGCTTCACGGTGGGACGACGAGCGAAGAGAGGAGTGAACAAGGGGAGCCAGATAGATTGGTGGGTTTTTAAAAAGACTGCTTCAATTTGAATCTCAGGTTTCTTCTTTGTTTTGCTTCATCGGGAGAAACGCGTTACAGGCCACTCGATAGAAAGCGAACTCATAAAATAGGGCAGATGCGTCTGGCGTAGCGTGGGGCTGAAACGCCCAAATATAGAGCAGCAAACGTTTGGAATTACAATCACTTCCTACCGCTTGGAAAATCTGAAACTGGCCATAGAGAAGCCCGTTTCGATAGGCCACGACCTCACATCGGGACTTTAACGAAACCAAAAACAAAGGTAGACTCTATGGAAACTCTTCTGTTTGTTCTGATCTCTCTGATGGCTTTCTTTGTGGTCTTCTGGTTTTCCCTGTTTGGCCTCGTAATTGAGGAGTAGAACAAAGTTAGCCAGCTCTCCATGTTAGCAGGCTAGTGGAGTTAGCTGCCGTGCTAATCGAAACGGCACGAGCGTGAGGAGGATCTTTGGGACGGAGGGAGCTTGTTTCCTTGAAATTCCTCAAAGTTCACCTCTAGATCGAGTGCGTAGTCTTCTCTTGCTATTGTAACGCAGGCTTTGTGGAAGAATAACCCGGAGCGGAGCATTTCGGTGGTTTTCCAACCTAATTGCAGAAATCCAGGATAAACGGAACAGATAAAG
This sequence comes from Sinocyclocheilus anophthalmus, assembly GCA_018155175.1. Classification (NCBI taxonomy): domain Eukaryota; kingdom Metazoa; phylum Chordata; class Actinopteri; order Cypriniformes; family Cyprinidae; genus Sinocyclocheilus; species Sinocyclocheilus anophthalmus. Next base: position 137,682 of record JADLZN010009772.1, read on the forward strand.
TTACTGGTTTTGAGAACTCTTTTGTTTTATGTGCGTAAGTATACATGACCCCGTTCTTGTATTAATTATAATCATGTTCAAGGCATAATTTCCGCAAATGAATACAGAAACTGATTTAGATTAGCGTCAGTGCCTCATATCTAACGTTATAATGTGACAATTTCAAAGGTTTATAGACATCATCTGTACTTTTACTCAGTTTTGCACGTTTAGGGCTGTAATATATTTAGAACTGATTATAGGTGTTATTGAAGTTCTTTCTAGATGTGGATAGTAATGCATCTGTGGGTGAATAAATGGCAGTGGGGTTGAAACGTTCACTGCGTTGAAGTAAAGCGGGTCAAGGCCCATGAACACACCTGAGTTTGCGGAAGTAATTTAAAGCGTAGTTTATGGAGAATACCAAAAGTTGCCAAATATAGTATCCCGTGGGGTGTGTGTATTATTTATTTAAATATAATAAATACAAGTGACTCTTAACGAATTAGTAGATTTAATTGAAATCAAAATAACAGGATTTCCAACTGGGAGGTAATGTATCGGATTTGGAAATGATTTTTGCACAGTGTGTTGCGTCGAGATTCGCATGTTTTGAGTTCAAGTAGCCTATGTAGTTTCTCTGCTCTGAGCCTCACAGGTGCCACGGCGCTGTTTCTCTCGGGTTTACTTGACTTTGACTCCTATCTGTGGCTTTTTTTCCCAGAAGAGGGCGAAATTCGGTCAGTTAAGTCATCGGGTATACGCAATAATCATTACGGGAAAAAAGTTTGGGAACCTGTTGAGTTAGTATTTTAGTGCAAGGGTGTGTGTGGGGGAAGGGAAAGGCGCGGCTCTCTCTCTCTCTGTCTCTCTCTCTGTCTGTCCTCTCTGTCTCTGTCTGTCTGTCTGTGTGTTAACAGTGAATCTCATTTACACACAACCCGCGTGAAGCAGCAGGTTACACTGTATGTGTGTGCTTTACCTCACGAGTCGTGATTCAGTGGCGCTCATGATGCTTATCAGACCCTCAGCAGAAACTGAGAGGCTTTCAAAGCAGGAATGTTTGGGATTTTTCCTACTCGCTTACCTTGACCTGAAAAGGCCGATACGTGTGTACACTCGCCCGATTTAAGACGCCCCCCACCCATAGAGGAAGCTCGAATGAGTCAAAAACTGTGAGGGCAGGTGTGTCTTTGAAGACGACTCCTCAAGGACGGGTAACCAGATAGTTTGACCGCGGTAATGAGCGGCTCTAATGTTGTTAACAGCTGGGTGTGTCTTTCAAACGCGGAAGGACACGGCGCTGTTTTTGAAAACACTGTTTAATTATTTCGTACTAACATACATGCAAAAGACAGTTAACATAGCATACCAGTACATCATAATGGAGTATTGAATTGTAGTGTGCATCAATGTAAAAAATAAATCAGTGTAGTACATTACAAAGATATAATAATAATAATACTTATTATTAAAAAATATTTTTTGCTTATGAATTTAGCTAAAAATGACAGATCTTACATAATAAATTCAAGACCTTTTCTAATTATTATTTTTGTATTTGTTTTTGCTTATGAAGTTAAAATGAAGAAAAAAAAAAAATAAAGAAAAAAAAAAAAAAAAAAAAAAGAACATTCAACTTACAGAATAAATTCAAGACTTTCAATTATGTTGCTAGCGTTTTTAATACATTTTCTTATTTTTAATATGTAGTAATCTTGGTAATCAAGCAATGAGGCGTTCCACTGCATGCTGGGACAGTGACTATATTCACAATATGCCACAGCTTTTTTTTGCTTGAAGCAATGGCAATGGTTCACCCAATGTACTACTTCCAAACCTGTATGACTTTCTTTTGCAGACCTCAAATAATGTTTTGAAGAATGTTTGTAACCAGACAGTTTGGGTGACCATTGACTTGTACGGAGAGAATAAAAAAAATCTCAAAATATTGTCTTTTATATTCCACAGAGGAAAAGGTCATGCAGGTTCGAAACAACATGAGGGAGAGTAATTGATGACAATTTTAATTTTGGATGAACTATCTCTTTAAACATTGTGTTGTCAATGGCAGCTTAAATAGCGATGAAAGAACTGACAGGACTGATGGTGTGTAAAATCTTACTGTAGACCTCTTATCTTATTTTAATACAATATTTGAGAAGAACCAACCAGCCAGTCTTTAACATATTACTGGCAACAGCAGTCTCCAAAAAGTTATTTTGGTTTTGAAAAATTTGTTTTTGTCATTAAAGTTGATCCATCTAACCCAGTTTGGGAGTAATAACTGCTGAAGAGTTATAGTTTTGCTGACTTTATGCAAGTTGTATAGGAGCTGAGGGACTTGCTTGCTTAATAACGGAGTTATTATTTCAAATGTATAGGGAAATTCTATGCACTTATAAATGTTCATAAGAATAATTTTACAGTTCTATCAAAAAAGGTCCAATATATGAATTATGTCTCTGTTAAAGCAATTTGGCCAAAGTAGAAATATAGTACCACTTGTTCTTTTGCAGTTCTTCCAAAGGAAAAAACTTTGTGGAGAGAAATCATGCTGGTAATAGTTCTTCCAAGCATTATTAAAAAAAAAACAAAAAGCACATCCTTCTCTTTTCCTCAGGGGTTACAACACTACACTTTAGGTTTTCAAATTCCAGGCTTCGTCATTACAGGAAGAGAGGACAGCCTGCCCCTCCTTGTTACCTTTTACCTGCAGTAACGGCCTCAGGTTGATGTTTAAAAAGCGTTACGTCACCAGCACTCCCATTTCCGGGTCTCTGCGCTCTGACTGCAAGCTGTTTGAATGAGAAGTAAAGGCTATTATGTCAATGTGTAATGGCTAATTGACGTGTCTGTGCAGAAAAGGTTAGTAGATACTTCCCAAATGCTTTGAGGCTTTAACACACACCGAATGCAGTTGGAGTTTTAGTTGGTTAAAACGCATGGCGTTTTGCAGATCATTTGGCTGCATGTGTACCAAAGTTCACTGAGCATTAGACTGGAGCCAAGCCAGTGCTGATGGTGTTGCTCTTTACATTTCAGCATTGTCTGAGTCAGCAGGAACCCAGTAGCATGCATGATGTGTGGTGAAATAGTACTATGCTATACACCTTAGTCAGGTTAGACGCCATATTGAATTAACGCGGATGAAAACAAGGCTGTGAGCGATAGACTTAGTTTTTACAGTGGCATAAGAGTCCTAGATCACGTAATTTTATAACTCTCTTTTAAACTTTCAGACTGTTTTATAGCGTTTTGTCTACTGAATGTTGTCTCAGAAAGACATTTAGTCATTCCAAAGATCGGTTTTTATTGTTAAACAACAGTACAGTCCATTAAACACACCATACTTCTGTCCCTCACAGCCTTGTTCTCATTCCTGTCAAAAATTAAATGACTACACTGATGAAGGTCTATTATCAGAATTCTCATGTTGGTATGTGTATAAAGGTGTTTTCCTACTCAGACACCTGTATTGACTTTGTCTCAAAGTCTCTCCATATAAAGGAACATCATAGTCCGCTTAATGTTTTTCTTCCCATAATCCACATATTTGAAGCAGAAGTCAGCAGCTGTTGTCTGAATTGCCTCCCACGTGCATATGATGGTCATATTTGACCGCCTGCTGCAGCTGCAGTCTGTTATACAGCAAGATCTATTTACTTCTCCTTAATGTTTAAGCTGTGTCCTGTTATATTGTATCTTACTGTAAGTGTTATCTCAGCCCAGGGTGTTTGGATGCTTAGTGTCTTAGCTGTCTAATACCTCTGCTATCCCATTAAAGAATGCAAAAGATTAAGCACCTGACAAATAAAATTACTCTGGTAGGCTTATGTCTAATACTGTCATTGCTACCTCCGTCAGTCATGAGAGTTCTAGAATCAAATGGTTTTGATACGTCGAGGATGTCACACAGGGCACTGTCTCTGTAATCCTACCAGAGCTCAGGGCAGTCTCGGTGGGGTTTTGCTGCATTATGAATCATGCTTTCTTAATATGGACTGGCATTTGACCAGGGCCCGTATATGTATAAAACTTCTCCGAAATGCTCTTAAGAATAGTCTGAAGCTTTGACTCAAGTGTCAAAAAATTCTTAGTTACAAGTAGGACTTTCATAAGAGTAGGATACATGTATAAAGAAGCTAAAAGCAACTTTTAGTAAAGTCTAAGACTGATTCTTAAGTGTTGACTGCATAGGTGCTTAAGGGCGAAAATAAGGACTACAGAATGCAACCCCATGGCTGCCCTCGACCTCTGAAACAGCCACTTGTGAGCCTGCTCAGGTGAAGTCACAGCAGCACAATAGAACATTTAATGTAACAACAATAACATTATTTAAAGGGGTCATATGATGCGATTTCAAGTTTTCCTTTCTTTGGAGTGTTACAAGCTCTTGATACATAAAGACGATCTGTAAAGTTGCAAACACTAAAGTCTCAAAAACAAAGAGATATTCTTTATCAAAGTTAAAGACTCTGCCACGCCCCTAAAAGGCTCGTTCTAACACGCCCCCACATAAATACCTCACTATGTGGAAATTAGCATATGCGGCTACATGTGCCACCCAAGCAAAGAAAGAAGGCGTTGTTTCAGTAACCGCAGTTAGTGTTGAGCAGCCATGTCAGGGAGACGCTGTGTGTTTCTAGGCGAAAGCAAAAGCACTTTATTTGGCCTTCTGAAAGTAAATGCATTTAGGAATCTTTAATATTACTTACAACAGAACATCAATGCAATTTATGGACGACCGTTTCATGAACCTAAGAGAGGAGGTAATTCTGACTTTACTATAACAATCTGGCGCTTCTGAATCAGCAAATGTTTTGTTATTAGTTTAAGTATTTACTACTGACTGTTCAAATGCGGAGTTTTGCAATCTTGTGGTGTGTGGGAAAGAAGAGGATGAAAAAGATCAACAGTGGAGACACTTTCTTAAAGTGTGGGTACTGACAATAAAGTTCATCACCGTGTAGGTCAATAGACTCCCTTTGGGCTCAGTCTTTACATTTATTTTGAAAGCTGAAGATCGCGATTATGGTAACGGGCGTTACACTTCCAACGAGTGCTTGCGGTGTTCGGCCAAAAACAATGCACTGGGTCAGCTGGCCAACAAGAGCAGACTGCGCTTGTCGGAAGGAAGACTTTGTAGAAAACGAAGCATTTGAGAGAGGCGGGGCATAGAGGATCTACAATAATGTACAGTATTTGAAAATGTGTTTTTTGAACATTAAACCACATAAACACATTTCATTACAACAAATACACAAAATAATGATCTTTAAAAAGCATCATATGACCATTTCAGGACACGGAATGTGTATTTAAATGTATTTAAAAAAAATGCTTTGCATTGTGCAAAATTATCAAATTATTACTGATGCTTCGTTTAATGGTATGTCTCCTCGTTTACAATTGGACCAATGATGTGAACATGAGTTCCATCAACGGCTCAAACAACTCCAGCAAAGCCCATAATCCTCATAAAAGTGACTTGTTTTTGCAATATGGTTCGGCGGTCAGTTGGAAAGTTAATTAATTGCCATATAGTAGTGGCCAAAAGTGATGCTGGCCTAGGAAATTTGACATCTTCACTAACGATTAACCACGAGCTGGTTGAAAATCGATTAAAATATGTGACTATTCAAATCAGTTGAGATGCCAAACAAATCGCGATACAACTGGAGTAGGAGTTTCTATGAAAGTAGTCTGGGGGAAAATGGCTCTCTTTAGCAAAGTTTGTGGAAATTTCTTTCTCGTGCTTGAACAATGCATATTCAGTTGTGTCTTAAGTGCAGATCTGGGCTCGTATTCACAAAACATTTTATCTTACTAGAGTTCTCCTAAATAGCAGTAAAAGTTTTCTCTTAAAACCTATTCACAAAACTGCTGAGACAAACTTTACGAAGGAATAGACAGAAGTCTTAAGCTAAAAGTAAGGGCGGGGCTGACCTCGTTGCTATGGATGATGTCAGCATACTTATTAACTATGCACACAGTGATTGGCTGATAGTCTGTCTGAGATTTATTCATAGAAATATTGTAGAGTTCAATATTATGTTGCCATATTCAAATATAGGTTTTAAAATAAAAATGTTAATTGCCACATTCAAATAAATACTTTAAAATGCATGCTAAGAGTCACTAATTAAACAAGTACATGTTCAGCTAATTGTCAGCCTCTTATATGTATGCTTCTCGTAAACAATTAGTCACTATGCATTAGGGCTGCCTTCGACTAAAGATTTTTCTGGTCGACTATTAGTCGCACTTTTATTAATAAACCATATAAATCATAATAATAGCTTTAATGTACATAGCTAATAAGAACAAGCGCTACGCAAAAAAAGGCCTGCCAGACACGGCAAATATAATTAATTATGGGACTTGTTAGGAAAAAAAAAACAGCAAGTACACGCATTAACCGTTAAATTATTGTTACGTGTGCTTTCTGTTTTGGTTAGAGATGAAGTCGGTGACAAGACTGTTCTTCTCCGCAGTATGTGCCGTATGCATGCTTTATACGGTTTACATAATCTGAGAATATTTGTTTTCTATTTGAATTTTTTTCATTTAAAAGTTTCGCTGTCTATAGATATTTTTCATCTCTGTAATAAGGCAAGCATACACGGAGTTTCGAAGTGACGCGATCAAGTTCACAGAGTCCGAGACCGCAGAAAGCACATCCTGTTTGCCCCCCCCCACCCTTTCATTATTACAAAGTGCACGTTTCGTTTTATTGAGTGCACAGAATAACGTGAGTCTTTACAGTACACAAGATGCCTTCTTATCAGGTATGACAAAAAGATAAGTATTTTAAGAGCAAATGATGCACGGTGGCCTCCATCTGTCATGCAGTAGACAGCGGCCCAAGCGCGCTACTGTCAGCTTCCACACTCCGCACAAACACGTGAACAGCGCACTTTTTTTTTTCTAGGCTAACATTAGATTGAGCTGCCATGTGAAGTTGCTACAAGCATTTGTCAGATGGTAAGCCATATTTGAGGTTGATGAATGTATGTCCTGCAAGATGTACTATATTACCACATAGACCAGCCGTTAACGATCTGTCTGTCACGGACTGCGTGACTTTGCCAATGTGGATTTTTTTTTTTCTGCGACTAATAAAATTTTGGTAATGTGCATATAAACAGGCTTTTAATTAGCAGAGTAGAATAATCACGGCTGATAGTAGTAGTGGTCAACTAATATCGGCCGACGATTTGGCATTTTCAAATAGCGTTTGCGGCGGGATTTATTTTGACGCGTGGACGGCAGCGTTGAGCAACGGCCACATTCTCCCTCTTGTTCGCTGTCATCAGATTACACGTCTGTCCCACAGACAGGAAGGTCTGCCTAATAATCAGATAGAACGGCTTTAATACAAAGGAATTAAAATGTTAGACAAAAAAAGTATTTATGATTGCTTTTATGATATTGTAATAGAAAGCAAACATTATTAATCAGTGCGTTTGCAGTCAGCATTCAGAAAATATGCATTTGAACAAAATCTATGGATGGCTATTAAGAACATTTAATTTCCCAACCTTGCAAACTTAGTTGAATCTAGTTGAGATCTTGTGAAGTGTGCATTTGTATCCTGCATGATCGCGTATGCTCTGCGTGACGGTCGGTCTGTGCGAATTGAATGCGGAAAGGAGGAGAGCCATCTTCACTGGCGAGCGCGCGATCGACAAAATTTAACAGTGATTTCAAATTATGCTGTGGCTTTATCGTTTGGCCAATGTCATAGTCATGTAGTTTCACTGTGTGGCGGTATAGAAATGATGTTACCTTGGCTTATTGAAAAAAATATGACCCAATGAACAATCTTCCCAGATTATTTCGGGCCTGTTGGTTACAAGTGAGTTTATTTAATATTTATTTATTTGTGGAAAACTACATTGTCATTTAACGGATATGTGGTATTTTACACATGTATTTAACTCCATTTTCAATTATTTAAACTAATTAAATATGAATTAAAAATAATATTATATCAGCTTTATATTGGCCCCCATGCTTTCAGTATCGGCTCGAGGTCAAAAAAAATATATCGGTCAACCATAATAGCTAAGGCAATGCAAACAATAAGAAAAACCAAACTGGATGCGCGAAACAGTATATTTAAGGATATAATAAAAATTTTGGAAGTGGGATAATCTTCCAAACAAAGTGAACCTTTTAAAAGTTCATTATGTTGAAATGTTTCCTAAAGTTGTTATATCCGAGTAGATTGCTGGCAACAGCATGTAGGACAGTCGCTTTGGCCTAGTGCGTAGGGAAAGTCCTTCTTCACTACTCCAACGTTCAAGCAGGATGTAGGAGTCATTTAGCACTAAACGCTTTGTGGAAATAGTCTTAGAACAAAAATGTAGAGTTCTAAAATTTAGGATTGACACGCCCATAATTTTTTTACGAATTTATCCTAAATCGGAGAGTTATGAGCTACTTTTTGCCTTAAGATGTTTTGTGAATATGGCCCTGCTTTGTTTACAGCGGTAACCCAGGAAACACAGTATCATTGCTGTTCATAAAAGCCACCTGCTGGCAGAGAGTGCATCTGCGTCTCATTCAGCTCGTCTGCTGTTTCGTTCAGATATGTTTCATGTAGTAAAGTTTCACAAAACTAAGGCGCATTTTTTTTGACTTATATTGCGAAGTTACACAATTAATTTTAGATTACAAACTCTGCTGAGTATGCTGCTATTGTTGGATCATGATAAAATACAGTGATGCCTAGTTTAAATGGGAAGCCACAGACAAAAGCCAGTAGTTTGTTCATATTAAGAGAGCTTCTTTATTTGTGGACTTGTTGATGGGGGGTTTCATATTTCAATTGTTTTGTTATTATTCAATTCACAAAGAAAAATGTGCAGAAACCGCATAATACATCGCCACTTTTAGGTTATGTATAATGTCTTCATCTCATTTGGTTAAAAAAAAAAAATGTGAGAAAATTGAGTCGTGAAAATCAACAAGCGTGGAATCGAGTTGAGTGAAAAATATTCACCCTTAAAAAAAATGGTGTTAGAATCAATTGTTTTATTTGTGATAATAATGCAATGAAACATGCCAATGCGGTCATAATTTTTGGGCATGCTGTCATACAAAGAAATTATGAACACATGCAAAAACAAAAGAGGACCGACGGAATATTAATAACTGATTATGTTGTATTCGATGTCAGTGTTGCCAATTTAGTGATTTTGTCACTACATTTAGTTAATTCCTTGTCCCTTTTGAGACTTTTTTTCAAAAGCCTAGCAACAAAATAAATTTCTTGGACAAACCTTATCTAGATTCCAAGACTCTCCCACTGATCTATATTTATGTTTGTTTATATAGATCAGTGATCTGTGAACTGTAATCTAGTAACATTTAGCGACTGTTTTAGCTTTCAATTGAAAGCAGTTGGCAACACTGATCAGTGTTTTTTTTCCTTCGTATTTTGATGGTTTACTTGAACTGTAGGGGTCATAAAAAAACTGCCCACATCATTTTGGCGACTGTTGTGTGTGTGTTCCCCAGCGGCAATTTAATTTTTATTTCTGCAGTTAGAGCATTGATTTGTGGAGTGGAAGAAGTTATTAAATTTTATACTTCTACTATCTTGACGATCAAGTTTGTATCATTTTATCACCTCATTCCTTCCTATACCTACAAGACGTCATGACTTCCCTGGCCCGGTGCATTGCGGAGGGTCTCTTTCCTGTGTGCCATCTTGGTATCCCACTAGGTTAGGGACCTCTCCCGCTCTCTTCAATATTAGGAGCTGAGCCTAGTCTTCCCCCTTAGGAACCGTATGAATACTTATTCTTAAGTTATCGGTCCGCGTACCAGTTACGCTTCTTGAATCGATTGACACTTACGACCAAAATTTTACTGCTGAGCAGGATTTATACTAGGCCCCAGATGTTGTTTTTATAATGTTTTTGTGCCAGTGCTGCTGGGTTGACGCATAGGTCAGCCGTGAAACATACGGCGGCGCTCTAGTGTACTGTGGTGTTAAAATAATGTTGTGATTTGCCCAAGGTTCTCAGGTCAGACCTCTGTAAGAGCGTTTCCATGGACAGTTTTGTCTCTTAGAAGGAGTGAGAATCTTTTGCAGATGGAGGTCCAGTGGAGAGGCCTATTTGTAAGCGCACAGGCTGTGTCCGAAATCGGAAAAAATGTAGTGTATGAGGGGAGGAGAGTCAAGGCCATGTTAATGGGAACCCTGGACCACAAAACCTTTTTAAGTTGCTGGGGTATATTTGTAGCGATAGCCTAAAATACATTGTATGGGTCACAATTATCGATTTTTCTTTATTGCCAAAAATCATTAGGATTATTAAGTAAAGATCATGTGCATGAAGATATTTTGTAAATTTCTTACTGTAAGAAGGAATACTAATTTTTGAGTAGGAAATATGCTAAGAATCCATTTGGACAACTTTAAAGGCAATTTTCTCAATATTTAGGTTTTTTTGCACCCTCAGAATTACGATTTCAATAGTTGGCTCCTCGGCAAATATGGTCTATCCATAACAAACCAAACTCAATGGAAAAAGCTGAATTGTGGTCCAGGGTCACAAATGTTTGTGTGACATCCTGTCTGCTTGGAAGTCTTCATCTGGTTGATATATATTGTGTTAGAGAGAGAATATAATCAGTGCTTTTTTGTATATTTAATACCTTTTTTTTTAAATATCTTTTTAAAAATGTATTTTAATTTTTGCTTTGAATTCATCAGCGAGAAATCATTAAGTGTGTGGAATTATATTGCGTTAGAAGTCTGTCTCTTTGGTCTATGATTTAGAAGACTTGTTTCCTTATTCCTGGTTTGTAAACTGCAGTCTGTGAATTCATTGACTTGTCAGCAAGGAAGCTCCTTCTGTTTTGGACACAGTCAAAGATATATTTTTGTTTGTGTGAACCAGTTATATAGTGTCTTGTTTGCGAGGTGTCACTTCTGTGTGTCTATGAAGTTACCGCATGAAATGGAAATTCACCCGATCAGTTTTCTAAATGTGCCTTAATGAGCTTATTGTGAACAATTCATCCTTACAGCTTCATTTAACTTTCTATTTTTGAGATTTTTAATCAATGTCACGTACACTGAAAAAAAAAATTGGTATAGAAGCATAATTTTAGAAATCATTACAAAGAAATGGCAAGTAAGACATTGAATTAAACATCAAATTTAAAATGTGTTTTCTTGTAAAATGTACTCCAATAATGTTTTAATTGGAACTTTAAAAAAATTAAAAAATTTACACGTGTATATTTGTTTTTAATAATCACACTCCGAAACAATTAAAGTTACGTTAGTAATGTACATTAGGCTGATCATTATCGTGAAATAAAGCACACCCATTGTCCTTCTATTATCCAGTTTATTAATGACTAATTCACTGTACAGGAGTTCACGTAATGCAAACTACTTATTATATTAACAAACATATGGACTTGAAATAGTGGTTTAAGCCGAAATTACAATGGGCGAAGGGACCACAGAGTGAAATGAGAGATGTGCAACTGTCCAGTGGAGAATTAATAGAAATTATATTAAGAACATGTGAGAATAAATCTGTTCTCAGATACCAAAGATAACAAGAACTCAGCATCCACTCTCTTTTCTCTCGGAATCGCTCAGAACGGAATACTCTTCTTCGGTGTTTGTTTACACTGGTTTTCGAAACAGCGCCACCACTCTTTGCCTTTCTGTGCAACAGCAGCTGCTCCAAGCATGTGATCTAAGCTCAAATCTGATTGGACATCCCGTTTCATCGCGGAGCGACGAGAAAAAAATTGTTGCTTGTTCACGCCACGAATGATCGCGCCTGGTGTGAATAGCCCCATAGGGATCTATTGTTTCGATTCAAAAGCGTCATCGCACCGAACATTCGTCCCGAAATTTTCGCGTTCAGTGTGAAAAGCCCTTAACACAACAAATAAAAAAATATTTGACCACAGAATATTGCGATCGACCAATCAGAATTAGGGATTCCCAAGAGCTGTATAATACACTATCATTTAGACACTCCCTTCTGTGTTTTACTTGTGAAAAGTGTATCAGAAGTCTTTGTTGTCTTGATGATGCATGTGTCAGTGAGAAACGATCTGAGATGTGAATGAGTCATTGGTTACACACTCTTCAATCAGATGCTTAGGGAAAGAATGAGGACATATGTCATAGGGAATACAGAAAAAGAGGGACATATAAGGAGAAAGTAAGGGATGTGTTTTCCAGTTATTTTCAAGCTGCCAGAAGAGCTGAGACAGGATCTGACATGCCACAATACAAGCTGGAATATGTGCGTGTGTGTGTGTTCATTCCTCGCTTTCTACGAGACTCTGTTTGCTTTGTGGGGAGGGAAGTCGAAGAGAGGTGGAAAACAGTTTCAGTCCTAGTTGAAACTGACTGCTGCGTCTGTGTTTTCAAGGACAATGCGATCACACCCACTCACACCCCCCTCCCCCCAGCGGACTAAAATCACCACGGCATATGCACACCCCGCTGCTGTTGTCCCTCTCTTAACTGATTCTGTGTAGTGGACACACATTTCCTATTGTTCAGTTAACCACTAGGCAGACAGCTGCAAATATTTCCTCTCTCTCGGTCTCGCACATACACACAGAGGGAGAGAGAGCGGTTGTGAGCTGGTTGTGGGTTGAGTTAGCTGCCTGAATCATCGGGGGTGGAGCTTTTCCTATTCTGCTGTTTTGTACATTTTGGCCTTGACTCCTGCTTGCTTCCATTTCAATCCTGCTCTCATGATAGCCACTGTTTGTTTTTCGGGATTCTTTTTTCACTCTTGGATCATTGTGCTTTTGCGGTCTCCTTAAAATAGTTGTTCTGTGTTTAGTGGATGTCTAGAAATCTCAGTTGTGTTTTTGCTTTATGCAGTGGCATTGTTGCGAATGTTAGGAAGTTTCTATCCCTGCAGAGCTAGGATTCAAGGCACAGATTGGTTTTATATTAGGTCTTCGATTCGGTATTCAGTTAAAGACCCCTGTTTTTGAGTGCTTTGACGAGCTGTTAAGAAACTTGTGTTCTTTATTTTAAAGGAATATTCTACCTAAAAATATAATTTTGGTTATTCACTCACCCATATGATGTTATTGTATGCAACACGCACTAAGAGATTTTGAAGAATGTTCATGCTGTTCTTTTCCTTGCAGCAAAGCCTAAAGTGATCAAAGACTACCAAGTTCTACTAAGAAATTGCCTTAAAATGGTCCATATGACTCATGTGTTATAGTTCCGTTTTATGCAGCCGTTACAACTGTCAATATTTACTTGCGTTGCTCCAAAGTCTTTTCAAGCCATACATTTTAAGCTGAAATTTAAGTTCATTATTCATGGATAATCTTCCCATTAGTCAAAGCTTTTATCTTTCATTTGTGCTTTCACATAGGGCTGGGCGATATAGCTAAAAATATTATCAACGATATAATATTTCATATCGTTCGGTATTGATAATTATTGACATTTTTTTATAACCTTTTTTTTAAACAAAGAACAAAAAAAATTTACATTTAACTACTGCATTTTTAAATTAACCCAATTTGAGACAAACTAAATATTTTTTTTGTTTTAACAGTCACACACAAAATAAAAATTAAACAAATATCTTATTTCTAAGGTTTTATATGCAGATTAAATAGGTCTAATTGTCTCCCGAGGCCACAGAAGGGCGCAATGAGCAAAATAATGTGCATTTAAAAATTGCATAAACAATTATGAACAAAACAGCATTACGTTTTTATGCATTGCTTAATCCAAAGAGCCAAATCGCCATTCACACAGACTGCATTTAAAAACATGAGACGCAGTGAAAAGTAATAAACCTCCACAAATTTGCGACGTTTTTTCTAAAAGTTTAAACCGTTTTAACTTCGCATGGCTTTCTATACATCTCTTCTGTGAAACGCGAGTGCAGCAGTCATTTGTCTGTGTGAATGGCTTGGTTTCGGTTTTAATCTTATCTTTATCTTCTTTAGCAATTATCTTCTCCGCATTGAGCTTCTATATTTCTCGAATATTTTGAATGAATAACACAGCAGCGGTGCATCTCGTGGGCTTAGAACTAAGCAAAACATTAAATCACGAATGTCACTACTTAACATCATTAGCACCGCATCTCGCACTCCACTGATGCGCCCCGGATGCACACCGTCATTCAAGTGCAAATGTTTTTTAAATTCGACTAATATACATTTTTTATTCACGATCTCCTCACCACAGGCAGGCACAGCACTCATTTCAGCATGTTTGTGTGTGCTGTCTGCGTCACTCATAGTATGTGCCTATATCGTGCGCTATATCAAAATTTTTTCTATTGTTATCGAGAAAGGTGTACCGTCGATAAATATCGATAACGTTTTATCGCCCAGGCCTAGTTTAAATATCAATCTTAGTTGCCTTTACGTTTTAATATGAGGACTGTACGGATGCAAGTCGTGTGAATTGTATGCAGACAAGAGATTTGGCTGTCACTGGTAGATAGGGCTGGACAATAATTCAATATCAATATGTATCTTTTCAATAACGGTGATATGATTTTAACACATTTTCGATATACATTAGCAGTTTCCCATACATTGATTTATTTGTTGCGTTTGACTTTGTTGAATAAACATGAGCACTGCACGTTTCATAATCAAAACACGTGCGGGTGTTTTATGAATGTATCTCTGAAGGGAACCAACTGTCTTCAGATAAGTTTCGATGACATTTTCATTTGATCTGATAAAGTAGCATTCATGAGCTGAGCTGCTTTGCATTGCACACACCCCCCCCCCTCCCCCCCCCCCCCACCCCAACCCACTCATTCACCTGGGCAAACCGGCTAGTTCTACCGCTCTCAAGGCGCCTCCTGCTGGCAGACAAGCAGTTTGCATTTTCAATAAGCCCTTCTCCAGCAACATGTTTTTGTTGTTGCTCTTTTTTTTTTCTGCAGCAACTCGGAGCACTTTTCATATTCTTTATCCTGACTGAAGCACATTTGTTCCAATCTATAAGAATAATCAGCCTACACTACCAGTCAAAGGTTTTTGAAAAGTAAGATTTTTTTTTTTTTTTTTTTTTAAAGAAGTCTCTTCTGCTCACTAAGCTTGCATTTATTTGATCCAAAGTATAGCAAAACAGTAACATTTTGAAATAGTTTTACTATTTAAAATAATGTTTAATGTAATTTATTCCTGTGATCAAAGTTTTATATGAGGTGTCATAGACTTGGCAAATTCATTTTTCATAAATTGTAGATACAGACCTGTTATGGGCGTTCTTTGCAGTTTTTACAAGGCTTTTTAAAATAGTGTTCATATCGATATTGGAATTATATCGTTTCGACCAAAATTAAGAAATATATTGTTATATAAATTTTGGCCATATTGTCCAGCCCTAACTGGAGATGCTTGAAATACTTGATTTCAAGCTATGCTGCACTATATCCACTTTGCCACTTTTTTTTTTTTTTTTTGGAGAATGATTTCCAGTGTGTACAAATTTACCGGATTACTGAGTGCACTGCTGGTTACATTTCTTTATTCATAATTTAACAGCTTATTAATTTGTGAAACATACTACATTGGAATTAAAGAATCAGTAACGTTTTATCTGAAGTATAAATCTGTTTATTTTACTAATTTATTTTATCAAGTTCAAATTGATTCATTTTCAAATTATTTCAAATCTTTAGTAAACACTGTGAAAAAAAAATGCATTCCATTGAAGATATAATGCTGCTTTTGATTTCTGGGGGATTTTGGTTATCAAGTTTGCCTGTTTATCATCAGTTGTTTTGTTGCAGTTTTGGAATTTTGTTTTTACATTTGGCCCCTTTGTGCACGAGTAGGGTTGGGTACTGAAACCCGGTACCAATATGGCACCTGTACCTATGTAACCGGTATGTACTAGAACCGAATCAGAACGCAGATTTCGGTGCCTCATTTCGGTGCCATACCTGAGCGATGAAATATTTGTCCTCTGGTTCTCCGATGACATAGAAGCTCATCACGTCACCACCTGAAAAATAATTCCCGTAATAATTCAGGAGCGTGTGAATGCAGTAATTACACTTGCTCTGATGGCAGCAGGTAGCCTTCCGTTAACTAAGCTAAACATGCTTAAATTAAAATGCCTAAAGCTAAACCTCCCTTGTATTCACATTTATAAACCTGTTGTCCAACAAAAGAGAAAAATTATAAAGCTTTTTTACTCCACAACACCATTCAAATGCTTCCTTTTGTGATCTGATGTTGTTTCTTGTCACAGAATGAGGCAGAAAATATGTTCCATAGGCTACTTTAAAAATGATACATTGACTAGCAATGGATTATAAATATACTTAAAGGCACAATATGTAAGTTTTCGCCGCTAGAGGGCGCGTATTCAAAACAAAGAAAGAAAGAAACAAAGGCGTAATTTGATGACGCTGTGACTGAGTGTGGAAACATGGGAGTTATTCGTCTTCATCCCCACAGCAGATGCAATCCAACGAGACTCAGGCAGAAATCATGTTCATTGATGAGCTAATGATTTATTAACGTAGTAGAATGAAGCCGAGTGAGGCTGAAAGTCGTCGAAGCGAAACGAGGCCGATGAACCAAGCGTGAACGCACTGCTTTAGCCCACATACTCTGGCTCTAATTGCAGCGGCGCTTTTGTTATGCCACATTCGACCGCTTCCGCTCCTTCCGGTCGGGAGTATGTGGGGGGAAAAAAAAGCAGCGCTGTTTTATCATACAAGATACAATTGAAAGTTCTGTTATAATGCTACTCAGTGCAGTCGTCACCTGTCTAATAAAACACATAACCTATTAAAGCTTCTTTGGTGTTTCCATGTTTTCTACAAAACAGAACCGGAAATCGAGGGGTTATGACTTCATTGGCAGGCGACACAATGACACTGTGGACACGGTCTGTGTCACTAGTTAAAATCGCTTATTTCTCTAGATTTAAACATTCTTCAAAACATTTGAGATAATGTAAGTACACAAATCAGCAAAACATATAACACTGTTCTAGTCAGGGGTTGTTTGGATATTTTAGAATTAAACATCTACTATTGTGCCTTTTATTATAATGAAATACGAGATTGGCTTGAATAAACCCGATAACTAATGTCGATAGAGTTTTTTATTGTCTTTGTTTTATCATTTTAACTTTGTATATTTTCTGTTTACTCCTTACAGCTATAATAGCTATGGCGTTGTCCATATTTGGGGGATATTAGGGATTTCCTGGAGGGTCATGTGTTCCGCTACTTCTGTGACTGGATATGTTGATTTTCTGTACGAGGGCACCCTCTGGCGTCTAGTATGAATGAAACAGACATCTCGGCGTTTTATAGTCTAATGGCCAATACCAATCTTTTTGGGGAATTTTTTATTTAGTTTTTATACGTAACGTTTTTAGGCACGGAAACCTTTTAAAAGTAGGCCTATCTTTTGGCACCGGTTTCAAAAACCCCAATACGATACCCAACCTATGCCACAAGTTATTTTTTGATTTCTTTTGAGTGACACATAATGATTCATGGACAAGGCAGTACAGGTAAGGGCTTATTTCCTCTTTTTCACTTGGGGGGGGGGGGGGGCATTGACTTCGGTGGTGGAAAGATCGGAAAAATTAATTCATAAAACGTTACCATTTACCTTCCAAAAATGTAGTGTGAGTCTGATACACGTACTTGTCCAAAAAATCTACTTGAGTAAGAGTAAAAGAGTAGCCTTTTTTAAAAGTACTCATGAGTATTGAGTAGTGAGTATTGAGCTGTGGATTCTACCCCCTCATAGTAAATGCTGTACACCGTAATTTATACATTTTAAAAACGTTGTACTTTCTGTAATTCACATTATCTTGTTTGTTCATAAAGAATGAAGAGTATCTATCATCCAGCAGTTTTAATTTTGACTGCCAACTCTTTGAAATACATCAAAACAGCACGGAAACATTATTCAGTTGAAGAAAATATGAAAGTTATTCTCAGTACAATCATTCCCATTTAAATCATAAAGTTTGAAAAATAGATTTAAAATCATGTGTAAAGCCACTGAGACAGCACGCTGCTGTTGCACATAAAATAATGTTTAGAACAGTGCAAATACAAACAAACACCATTAGAAACTCATAGCTCAGCATCACAAACCATGATATGGGTTAAAATGAGATCCCATTTCTCTCCAAAACGGTGCCAGTTTTTAGCGTTTTGCAATAAAGAAATAAAAATAACTAAACTTGATAATTTAATTTGTTACAATTTTAACATAAATGCACACTGTTCTAGAAGGATGGCAAATTCATGCCATACCTTTTCACACTTTACTCGAATTGTTTTTTTTTTTTTTATGCTGAAAATACAATTGGAAGGAAAATGAATGCAAGGTATTTCTGGGAAACTGTTTCAAAAGAAACACACACACACACACACACACGGTGAATCAGCAGCATCCACAACTGAACGGAACAAAAATTGTTGAACTTGAAAATTGTTTTTTGTGCAAGTGCACTTGCTAAATGCAGGCGGATTGTATGAAATGTTTCAAACAAAAAACTTTGTTTATTAACGAGTTGCAGTTTTATTACATCACACGCTGGCACAGATGCAGTATATTAACGCCACGGGTCATCAATAAGGTGCAGATTTGGTGCACCAATTTTGTGTTTCCAACACACTTTTTCACAGTACGCATCGCGCTCAAACTCATCAAAAGTCAACAAATTCCACAAGCAACAACGACTTCGGGGGAGTTGTGGCCTAATGGTTAGAGAGTCGACTCATAACCCAAAGGTTGTGGGTTCAGGTCTCGTACCGGCAGGGATTGTAGGTGGGGGGATTGAATGTACAGCGCTCTCTTCCACCTTCAATACCATGACTGAGGTTCCCTTGAGCAAGGCAGCGAACCCCCAACTGCTCTCCGGGCGCTGCAGTAAAAAAATGGCTGCCCACTGCTCCGGGTGGGTGTTCACGGTTTGTGTTTGTTCACTGCTGTGTGTGTGCACTTAGATGGGTTAAATTCTGAGTATGGTCCAAGTGACTGCTGCAGAACACACGAGGTCGCGCGTCTCGTAAGTGAGTGGGGAATATACCGAACGTGGCACTTGCGGGTGTTAACACTGTATGCAATACCCGCAACCTCACACCAAATTTCAGGCCGTGTAGATAGGCAAGCATATATACAAATCATTTAGTAATCAGAAATCCGAAATTTACCTTAACATATTAAGTTAGAGGAAGATGCGACAGAATTGATGCTTGAAGAATGCGCTTCCAGCAGCCATGATAAACAGTTGGCGGTTAAAGTTTTCCATGCACAATTTGAATTGACGAAAGTCACGAGACCTATTACTCTCTATCCAATCACGTTGATGGATAAAAATACAATTAAAATAAGCATGTAACGACCACAAACGGAGGAAAATAGCGGAGTAAAAGTACCGATACATCACTTAAAATGTACTCAAGTAAAAGTACACAATTTTTTAACTACTCAAAAAAGTACAATTACTGATAAAAACTACTTAATTACTGTAACGTGAGTATTTGTAATTCGTTACTTCACACCCCTGCTTTGACTTAACCGTAATAAACCATAAAAAACAAAAAAGGAAGTTTAGTTGGAAATGATCGGAAAAATATCTCTTAGGTTAATTTCTAACTTTCTTCCCTTTACGTGTCTTTATTGTAAGATAATAGAGATTGTGTAAAGCCACCATGCCCTCTGTTTCCTTGTAGTTTTTCCAAGGAACCTTTTAAACCTCTCTCAACCTGTAGCTCGAATTGACTCCGCTTCCCGTATGACATCAGTCTTGTTTCAGAATACATCTCTCTGCTGAGATCAGTGCTCAGATCAGCTCTCCAGAGCTCCAGAGTTCCCCCCCGCCTCCCCATCTGCTGTTCACACGTAGTGTTTGCACCCCACCCAGATCACTGGCGCTAATGAGCAAATGCTGTGTGAACTCACAGAAGTAGTTATTTATACACTACGTTACTGATATCCTGATAAGTTCCACATCTAACAATGGAGCTTCTATGTTTAACAGCGAATAATAAAAGCTGTCCTCTGAGCCTTCAGAGTAGCATCTCCAGCTGTTTTATAAAATTCACTGTAGATGTTGGTTATTAATAGTCTTATTTTAAAACCAGTTAAGGGTGAAGATGCAGTGAGCAGATACTGCCTACAAAGTTTTTTTTTTCCCCCCTTTGGGACCTGTGTCAGTATTTTCTGAAGCTATTTGAAGCTATATTATTTTAAATGTTATGATTCAGTACTTTGGTTTATCTAAAAGTGCTATGATATTACTATTCATCATGGTCATTCACCATGGTAAGCTGTTCAAACTTGAACATTGAAGTAGGCTACTTTATAAATATGATCCCATTGCTAAATGTACCATGGTACTGCTGCAGTGCTATTTAGTAATGGCTTAATCATTAAAACACTGAGCTTGTTTCCAGTTGTCAGACAGTGAAATGGCCTCCAGAAAGGCCAGCACAGCAGAACGGACAGCTTCTTTAGTTGCGGTACGGTTTTGTGGAGCCACTTTTGATTTGAATAAACCTTGGCTCATTCCTTGTTGTGTCTGCACTCGTCGTTCCTGCCTCTACACGATCTCTTCTCACACAGCGTCTGAATCACTCTCCTATCTGCGAGCTCGAAACAGGTCTGGTTTCCTCTGTGTGTTGTCACTCAGAGGTAGCAGCGCGATCACACCTGCGTCTGAAGTGCTTTGTTAGCACCTGACTCGCTAACGTTGTTTTTTCAGTTTTCTCTCTCTCACGTTTCTTTTCTGTCTCTCTCGGTTACTGTTTCTCGATTTAGCTTACCGCATGGGTCACATGGTGCTCACCTTCTTAAGCTGTGTATTTGTTGTCTGCGTGGAGCGCATGTTTCTGTGTTTTCAGGGCACGTGTGGAGTGCGCAAGGTGCTCGATCTCATGATGTGTGCGAGTGTGTAACCCTGTCCTCTTTCTCTCAGTGTGTATGGAGCAGTGTGAGAATGCCGCATCTCTCCTGGCCTCTGTGCGAGAGCAGGAGATGCAGTTTGAGCGTCTGACTCGAGCTCTGGAGGAGGAGAGGAGGAGCGTGGGGCCCTCCGGTACCCTACCCCGCCCCCTCCCCACCCTGCAGGTAACACCCTCTCAGCCAATCACGCAGCAGCAGGGTTCCCCGCATCATCACCCTGCAATATCTCACCCTTGCCGCATCACTCTGCACCAATGCGTCCTAGTTGGCACCTCAAGGAGCATGGCGATTAACCCATCCTTCACCGTTGTGTTCAGTGTCACCAGAACCCACTTTTTGCATCCTTTCCTCTTTTCATAATTCACCCACCCACCCTTTGTCATCATAATGCGCAGTTTATGGCGTGTGACATATACTTGGAATACTTCGTTTTTAAGTCACTTTTTTCACTTGCATGTTTCATCATGTGCCCAGTTTGTTTGTCACCATATAACCACTTAAAAAAAAAATTTTTTTGAATGTCAACCATTTGGTTCTTACAAACGCATGTCTGTACATGTGTCATTAACCTGTCATGATGAGTGTTTTTCATCAAAGAGGAATTTTCCCGTTTACTCACTGTCCTCATGGTGAATGTCTCAGTTATCACTGAAACTTTCTCAACCTCAGAACCCCCTTCCGCTGATGTCTGTGAGCGGAGAGATAACAAACCGGTTTAGTAAGACGAGTCTCCCTTGTGTGTAGAGGATTTCAAAAAGCTCTATCTTATGGTGGAAATTGCTCAATGCGAACATGTTAAGTATCGTCTTAATCTCAGCTTTCTCAGTTTACTTCAGTGTTTAGACTAGAGAACTCCTCTGATTGGTTGCATGATTCTACTTAGACACGCCCCCTCCTTCAAGGGTGTGGACTGTGTGTGTGTGAGTTAAAATGATTTGAAGGTTTTATTCACAGCTAGACAGTCACATACACAAATTGTTTCTCTTGGCACTCGGATACATTAGACAATCATATCTCACAAAGTTGGAAGGAATACTAAAATAACTTATTTTAGTATTCATATACTATTATAGTATTTATAGATTTTTATTTTTTTTAATTGGCTTTTGTTTCTGTATCATTTTAAGTTTTAGTAATTTGTGTGCTTTTGTCATTTAATTTTTTATATATATATTATTTCTATATAACTCAATTGCAGTTTTAGTAATTTTAGTACTTCAACTTATTTCAATTAGTTGCCAGCATTTCTGAGGTTTTTAAGTTTAAGATTTTCATCTAATATGTAGATTTTATTTCATTTCTGCTTTTTCAATTACTGAGGACAATAGTTCTAATAGTTTAATAACACTGGTTTCAAAACCTTGTGACTTAATTCCTTACATGGAACATATTTTGCAGGATGGCTAGGTTGCACTTTATTAGTTAAATTTATTATAATAAATAGGGACTTGATTTTATTTAATAGAGACTTAATTGTCCTAAAATAATATAAAGTTCCATAAAAGCAGACCAAACATGCTAGCCGCCAGATTAATTGATTTAATTTGATTTAATTGAAAAGCTTTCAATCTGTCATAGCTCCAATGTCATTTGCACTTGTTTACCTTTTAAATATGGAGCAAGAGAATCTATGTGCTTGTCGAACTCTGTACAACACATCTTGATGCTCCACATTTGAATTCACCACACAAATGCGACTGATACTGAGAACTATGACAGAAGGATTGAACGCTCGGTTGGTTTATAATGCAAAACTACCATATGGCTTGAAGCGGTGAGTAAATAATAGAACTATTTTGAAAACAACTATTTCTCCCATTTTCTCTCAGGCACACTTAAACACACAGACAGACATTTATGTAAAGATAAGAAGCTGGTCTGCTTGGAATGTCACCATCATGTGTATCTGCTCTCGTCGGACATAGTTGTGTAGATATTAACATGCTGAGCAGGCTCTGTTCCTACCTGCTGACAGGTTCCCACAGGCCCGCCTGTCAGCTAAGATTACCGTCTACTTTCACGGCTCCCTCTGTGGACGGGGAATAGTACAGCAGCCCACATCCCCTGGTTTGCGTGTAGAGAATTTGTGCTTTAAGTGGGAATGGTGCTGCATGCCATTGTCATGTAAAAGCATGAGTAATATTATCTGGTAGCGGTGAACCCCCTTCTCTCATTCCTGGCATTCATTTATCTGTCCATTTCCACAATAATGTCATGTTTGTCTTGTGCAATGGTCTCATTAACTTAAGTCATTTATTTTGTTTCAAGTGTTCTTTATTCCTATGCATCCTTTGCATGAACATCATAAGATAATGTTTATACATTGCCGTATTTACTCAAGGTCCTGCTACAATTTGTGGTATTTCTGAATGTTTAGCATTGTTCATTGACATGACCACTGGCCACATTGATGGCTTCATAGTCTCTCTCTTTTTTTTTTATTTGTTGTAATTTTTTTCTCTCTCCATGTCTTTAGAACGGCCGTGTCACTGGTGATGCAGAGTTAGAACGGCTCAAATTACGTGAGGGATACATAAACGGGACTCAGGTTAGTACGGTGTGTCCGCAATGGATAATTTTCTTTACATGTTACAGTTGTGCAACTAGAATAATAATAATAATGACATTTTATTATTTTGATAATATTACACTAATAATAATAATATCACAAAGATTATTAAGATGATTGTCATTATAATTATAAAATATGTGACCCTGGACCACAAAACCAGTCTCAAGTCACTGGGGTATATTTGTGGCAATAGCCAAAAATACATTTGTATGGGTCAAAATTATAGATTTTGCTTTTATGCCAAAACTCATTAGTATATTAAGTAAAGATCATGTTCCATGAAGATATTTTGTAAATTTCCTACTGTAAATATATTAACTTAATTTTTGATTAGTAATATACATTGCTAAGGGCTTCATTTGGACAACTTTAAAGGGGTCATATGACGTTGCTAAAAAAGACCATTATTTTGTGTATTTGTGTAATGAAATGTTTATTCGGTTTAAGGTTAAAAAAACACATTATTTCTACATACTGTACATTGTTTCTCTTCTATGCCCTGCCTTTCTGAAACGCGTCGATTTTTATAAATCTCATCGGTCTGAAAAGCGAGGTGTGCTCTGATGGCCAGCTATCCAGTGCATTGTGATTGGCTGAATTCCTCAAGCGTGTGACGGAAATGTTACGTCCCTTACCATATTGTGATGCCTGCGGCAACCACATGTGACGGACCCCGTGCTGGACTCCACTTTGTCCATGGTGAAAGCCGATCCGGCGATCGACAGCGCGAAGTTGTTGTATTTCCTCAGCGACCAGCCCGGATCAGCTCTAGGCATGACGAAGCGATTATCGTCCTCTTTGGAAGGCCAAACAAAGTAGTTTCGGCTTGCAAAAATGAAGCACCAGGGCATTCACGACATTGCGGCAGCAACAACAATACTACAGCGAGATTTAAAGTTATGCCTTCTTTCTTTGCGTGAAAATTTGTGTGGCGTTATGCAAATCTTCCCAGATAGTGACGTAGACATGTGGGGGCGTGTTAGAACGAGCCGTTTTAGGTAGGTGTGGCTGACTCTTAACTTTTATTAAGAATATCTCTTTGGTTTTGAGACTGTAGTCTTTGCAACTTTAGGGATATTATCTATGCACGAACAGCTTGTAACATCCCAAAGAGAAAGGACAATTTGAAATTGCATCATATGACCCCTTTAAAGGTGATTTTCTCAATATTTTGATTGTTTTTTTTTTCACCCTCAGATTCCAGATATTAAAATAGTTTTATCTCAGCCAAATATCGTCCTATCCTAACAAACCATACATCAATGGAAAGCTTATTTATTCAGCTTTCGGATGATGTATACATCTCAATTTCGAAAAATTGACCCTTATTACTGGTTTTGTGGTCCGGTCAGGTTGTTGTTGTTGTTGTTGTTGTTGTTGTTGTTGTTGTTGTTGTTGTTGTTGTTGTTGTTGTTGTTGTTGTTGTTGTTGTTGTTGTTGTTGTTGTTGTTGTTGTTTTTAGAAACACATTTACGTTTTTTTGTAAACATTTTATTCAGGATTAAAGGTGTAATGTACATTGTATAAATTCAAATACTTATTCATTGTTCATCTGTTTTTATGCTTTGAAAAAGATGGAGCATTGACAGCACCGGTCTTAGGCTGTCCTTACTGTTGAACCCTGTGTGATACTCCTGCGCATATTTTTTTCTTTCTGCACTAGCTTGTTATTGTGTCGTCATTAACGTGCACCTAAGAATGCTCCAGATGGTGTGTTTGTGTGAGTGGACACACTTCCTGTTCTTGGCTTATGTTCACTATTGTTCTTTATGCATGTGTCTGTGCTACAGTACAGGATGTTGGACCCTGGTCATATTGTTGAGTCGGTCACAGTCGAGGAGGACCCCCATGAGTCGATGCCAATTATTTCAGTTGAAACCAGTGATGATGGAACCACACGTCGCACTGAGACTACAGTAAGTTTGCTGTAGATATGCCGTCTAATTTAACTTGCCACATTTTGTCAAGTATGGCCGCTTGTCTTTGGAAAGATAAATGATGGCGCTTCCTCTTATCAGGTAAAGAAGGTCACAAAGATGACCACCACACGAACAGTCATTCCCTCAGTCTCCGACACTCTTTCCCTGGATGGCACAGGTTCAGTCACTGGGACACCCAGTTATAATACCCCAATGGACCGTGTGTACAGGCCACCGGCTGGCCCCATGGACTACCCCACCACTACTGTCCCCCGTAACTACCACTATGGACCACCAGGTGGCTATGATGATTACCGCAGCGGCCCTCCTTCTGAAGTCTACGCCAGCCTCAACCGAGGGACACGAATGGATGACCGCTACAGGTCTGTGCCTGTTGCGTTTGCATTGGATGAGATCAAGCATTGTGAATGTACTAATTAATTTACCCGATTCTTTTTCTTTAGGCCTGTGGATGGCTATCGCACGCTGGACTCCGCCTATCGCACCCACAGCCGGCCGCAGTTGTTGGACCCGTATGCAGCCCAGCCCCAGGTAGGACGTATGGGCAGTGCTATGGAGATCTCTGGCATGCAGCGCTTTGTACCAGAGCCATACGGCTTGGAGGATGATCAGAGGAGCCTGGGATACGACGAACCCGATTATGGCATGGGACCACCCATGCATTACAGCACAATGCCCCGGCTGGCACATGCACACCATGCCCCACCTCCACGCCGGACAGGGTAAGTGTATTCTGTTATACGGTAAGAAAATAATTTTGATTGGGAAATGTATTAAAGGAATAGTCCACCCAAAAATTACATTTACTCACCCTCATGTTGTTCCAAACCTGTGTGTCTGTCTGTCTTCTGTGAAACAAAAAGCATATTTTTTTAAATGTTGGTAAACAAACAATTTCAGATCCCATAGTACTTTGATCATGCTAACGGAACGTAATGAACGTATGGTCTGGCTACCAACTTTCTTTAAAAATAAAGTCTTTTGATTACACAAGAAGGCTAGCTGGTAAAAAATCGGTCAGTTTGAACTGCTGTATGTGTTGTGTAGGTCATATGATGGGCG
This sequence comes from Sinocyclocheilus anophthalmus, assembly GCA_018155175.1. Taxonomy (NCBI): domain Eukaryota; kingdom Metazoa; phylum Chordata; class Actinopteri; order Cypriniformes; family Cyprinidae; genus Sinocyclocheilus; species Sinocyclocheilus anophthalmus. The sequence goes on from JADLZN010009772.1 coordinate 164,190, forward strand.
CACTGCGATGGTGATATGAGTGGGCTGGCGCTATGTATTATTGGGGGATGGAGGGGCTCGGGCTCAGGAGAGAGAGGCAGCATGCATCATTGGAACAGCACTCTTAGTAAAGGCCCCGGCCCCACATCATGCAGGCAACCAGAAATTCCTGAGTCAGCGGCTATGGCTCAAACACCGGGACCCTCCTACAACCAAGCCAACGCTGCAGGCCTACTTGCCAGCATACTCACTTTAGAATGAAAGGTGAGTATGCATGTACACATTATGTGGGTTTTTCCCGCCCAAATAGCAGAAATATTAAACGTCAAACAAAATACTGTTCAAAGGTTTGGGGTCAGTAGGTTTTTAATAAAAAAACAGTGGTATTGTGGAATCTTACACAACGGTTTTCTCTCTTAATATATATATATATATTAAAAAAAAAAGCGAAGCTGAATTTTCAGCAGTCATTACTCCAGTTTTCAGTGTCACATTATCCTTCAGAAATCGTTCTAATATGCTGATTTGATGATGATAAAGAAGTTGAAAAATGGGTGTGCTCTTGCTAAAATTTGTGTAAGACAAAACTTTAAGACACAAAATATTTAAAAAAAAAACTGTTTGGAACATTCTTATAAATGTCTTACTGTCTTTTTAGTAGTGTGTCTTTGCTGATTAAAAGTATTATTTTAAAAATGCAATCAACCCAAACTGATTGCCTGTGGTTTCATCACTTAGTACCGGCTCTTGGCGAGGATTGAGAAGTCACTCAAATGACATGGTATAATATGCAGATTCTGTGCACTCAGTTTTTCCTCTGTCTTTGCAGGTGAAGTCAGAAGTAAGACGACTGAAGGGGATCCCTGCCCTCGTGTCCATGCTGGATAACCCAAAGAAGGAGGTTCATTATGCTGCATGCGGAGCGCTCAAGAACATCTCATACGGACGAGATCCAGATAACAAGATAGCCATCAAGAACTGTGACGGAATTCCCGCGCTAGTGCGGCAACTGAGGAAGACGAGAGATCAGGACCTTACCGACTCCATAACGGGTACGCAGTGTTTATCGCTAGAAATCAAGATTATAAAGTTATTTTTATGCTATTAAAGTCACAGTGCAACAGAAATAGCGGCAGATCTTTTCTTCCATGTTGTGACATACATCAGTGAAGCAGATCATCAAAAAAGGAAAAATGTACGGCAGGAACTTGGTTTTATACATCGGTTGTTGATTGGATGGAGGCAGCTCTGAATGCGATCTTGCGGTCAGTTGTAAGAAAGGGGCAGCGTTTAAGCGGACTAAATGACTGGAAAATCTGCCATACGTCACCAGAGAGAAGTCTGTCGTTTCACTTACCTTTTTGATTTAAAAATTACAAGCTCAAAATTTAGAGAAATTGATAAACTGGTAATTAATATGCATTTAAAAAATGGGGCGAATTTGCAATTTTCTTGGTTATTTTAATATTGTATATTAAACATTTTCCAGAGCATATTTGAATGTAAAAACAGTTGGGAAACAGTTTGTTCATACTGATGCCATTTAGCTGATAGCCAGGTTTATCCTCCTTGTGAGTTCACATTTTAAGAATTCAAAAACCAGCCTATGTATACAAGGACTAGTTCCATCAGCCACCCACCAGTCAGAAAATAACAAAATAAATGTTGTACATATATTACTACTAATTATCTTGACGCGCGATGATGCATAATGGTTCAAAAGTGCAGTAAAGACATAAAGGTTACAAAAGTTTATTTTTTAAATAATTGCTGTTCTTTAGATCAGTAATTGAATCCTGAAAAAATTTAAGTTTTCATAAAAATATAAAGCAGCACACGGTTTCAACATATAGATATTTTCTTTGAACAACAATTCAGCATATGAGAATGATTTGAGGGATCATGTGACACTGAAGACTTGAGAAATGACTGCTGAAATTTCAGCTTTGCATCACAAGAATAAATAACATTTTAAAATATATTCAAATAAAACAGTTTTTTTTTTGTAATAATTCACAATATTAATGTTTTTACAGTTTTATGTTTTTTTTATCAAAAAAAAAATTGTTTATGAATGCTAACTTGAGCATAAGTGACATTTCAAAAACATGAAAAATGTTGGCTGATGGCTCATCCTCTCTCAGGCACGCTGTGGAACCTCTCATCTCATGACTCTGTAAAGATGGAGATCGTGGACCACGCGCTGCATGCCCTGTCTGATGAGGTGATGGTTCCTCACTCGGGCTGGGAGCGGGGGAACGAAGGGGGAGAAGAGAGCTGCAAACCCAGACACTTGGAGTGGGAGACCGCACTCACTAACACCACCGGCTGCTTGAGGTACGTTAGATTAATGCATTTGGCAGATGCTTTTATCTAAAGTGCTTTACAGTGAATTCAAGGTATACATTTTTCAGGCTGAGAATCAAAAGCAGTTAAGCCAGAGGAACACTGAGAGATGGGTGGTGGAACGGATTAGCATGTGTTGAGAAGGGACAGTTTTATGATTCAGATTAATGAAAGACATTAAAGGGAGGGGTGTGCCTCAGTGCTGCTAAAGAATTCCGGTCAAGAAAGTTTGTGTGTGTGTGAGGAAACTGCATTTTATATGGAAGAAAGGAAGGAAGTGCAAAGGAAATGCTCTGAATTGTGTTTGCGAGCAAGAACCTCTGAGGCTGTGAAAGAACCAGGACAGAGTTTGGACAAAAGAGAGAAATGTGATCTTTGAATCCACTTATTTCCCTTGAGTGCTTCTCTTTGAGAGTGTCCCTCACTTCTCCCACTCGCCTATTAGGCTTTTAGAAAGCACTCGGTTCAGTCGGAGGAATGGTTTTACACCGTGATTACATTTAAGTAGAGCTAACGGTGTGTCTTTTTAATCCTTACTTTCTCATCCACAGCTTTTCAGATGCCATCTGTATACACTTGCTAAATATGTTTTAGGTGATGACCTGAAGCTATAACTTTCTGTGCATGCCAAACATTACTAAACATTAAACAGGCTGTGTCCTAATTAGTTGCATGACGTTTCGCTCTCAGGAATGTGAGCTCGGAGCGGAGCGAGGCCAGGAGGAAGCTGAGGGAGTGCTCTGGACTGGTCGACTCTCTCATGTACATTGTACAGTCACAGATCAACTGTAAAGATGTGGACAACAAGGTAACAGCTGAACTTTGACCATATGGGGGTATGGTTGGTTTTGAAAAACTGCACTTTTCGGGTCACATCTGGCTCTTTTATGAAGGGGAAGGACAGGAGTACAGTGTTTTAGGGAAGAGCAAAGGGGGAAGAAAGCATTGTTGGTCATTTTTATTATTGCATATTGAATATTTTGTGTCATATTTGAGCCAGCACGTTATAAATTAGTTATTTAAAGCTAGTTCCCCTTTTTGGACGTTAGACAAATTTTTTATTTATTTATTTTTTTTTAAGAAAGGAAAAATAACTAACTAACATTAATGGTGTCATTACTGTTGAAGGGTTTGCACTTATTCTTTAAGATTTGTGCTGCTAGTTGTGCTCAAATGACAAAGCATCGTTAAAGATTTGGAATTATAAAGTGCAAATGGAATCTGTAAATTCTGGATTTTACCCTTTAGTTAGTAGGATCAGCCTCCGCTCTTTTATCAACGATAAAAAAAATTGGTTAGTTGGCTTATGGTTAGTTTGTTGTTCTTTATTTCTGTAACTGTCATATTATTTAATCATGTTTATTATGTCTGTGTGCAGCTGATTGAAAACAGTGTGTGTCTGCTGAGGAATCTGTCCTATCAGGTCCATAGGGAGATACCAGGCTCTCTTTTCCCGTGAGGGTTTCCCTATTCATCAGGTTTCGTTTCTTCTTTTCCGTGAGCGCTATCAGGAGACGACTCCTGTCAATCAGGGCCCCGCCCCTTCCCAAAAGGGCGGCTGCTTCAGCTCCCGAAAGGGCAAAGGTGCGTGCCTTATTAATTTAAAGAAAAACACAGGCACTGGCTGTGGGCCGTAACCAATTAAGATAAGTTAACTTGCTATCTTTACATTCCAGTGCATAATCTCAGTGTTGTGTAAACCACTAAGATGCCGTGTCTATTCCTTGTCTTAATCATAGTACACACTTCGAAGTCTGTTAAGCTTGTAAGTTTGATATGTGCCAGATCAAGTTTGTTTACACAAGAAGGAGATGCAACGTGCATGATTTTCATACGAGTGTGTGCTTCGTTGGTTTGTTCCTGAATAATTGTTGGGTGGCTGGGGCACTATTGCAAATTTTTTTTTTAATGCCAAAACAGTCCTTTCCTCTCATTTTCTTCTGTATCTGTCTCTTCCTTCAATCCGTACATCTTTTTATCCTGTAACAGACGAGTGGTTTTCCAAAGGTAAGCTTTTCTCTCTTTTTGTTTTTTTTCTTTCCTTTTTTTAAAAATTTTTTTTTTATATAAAGGCTTTGCTTTGCTTTCATGGGAATCACTTAAAAAAAATTTTCACCTCATTGTAACCCATTATTAAACCTGTTATAGGTCAAAGTTCAGAAAATGGATCTGAAATGGGAAACTCGGATAATGTTTTAGGGGAAAATAATGTCTGTCTTATCCTATTTCACATTCGTTTTATGAGCTGCACTACTTTTGTAACATAAGAAAGCATTTTAAGGGGACCAGTCACACAAATAAGGTTTTTATTGATCTGAAGGAAATCGATGTGGAATCATTAACTAGTATCCGATTATGTCGCTGGACACTAAACTCTATGGCTCAGTTTTAAAGCCTAGTAAGCTGCCCTAGTAAGCATCCAGGCTATCATGGTCAAATGGCTTTTACCACAAATATACAACTGAGCTGTCTGTTCTTAGAAAACTGGGAAATGAGGGATGAGATTCCTCCCAAAAATATTTTCAGTAGTCTTTTTTTTAGTATTATTATTGTGTCACTGTGGCCTTTAAAAATGCTTTCGGCATTTAAAACATTTCACTATTAACCACCAGAGGGTACCACAACACAGCATTTCTGATCAATCCATTCTTCACAAACCTTCACTGTTAATCTTCAATCATATAGATTTATTAAAAGATTACTCTTGATTTTTTTTTTTTTAAACTTGCACTTTGTCACCACTCTATAATGTCATATACTAGCCCGTTTTAAAGGCTCCAATATACCTGAGTTAAAGTTCTTTTTTTGTTTTTGTTGTTTACGACTTAAAAAGCCGTTTGTAATACCTTTTGAAGTGGTATACTGTTAGTGAACATTTAGATGAATATGTAAATAAATGCTGCACTGTTTCCTCTCAGTGACAAAAACTCACAAAAAAAATGACATTAGTTAATAAAAGCATATGATCATAGTGAAATGGAAATGTTTGCACCAGCTCTGTAATGTGACAATCCAGTCATGTCACTTATTTATATAGTGTCTCTTTCAGTTAAAATGACAGTTTCTACTACAAGAAGCTCTAAAGTGTTAATTTTTTTTACTCTCTCATGTCTAACCTTGAAGAAATGACCATGAAGAAGACTTAAAGAAGGTGGAGCCCCAGAGCACACCTATCTGTTGCGTAATCGCCACGCACCAAGTGGTAGTTCGAAGGTGTTCGTTTTGGCCTGATTTAGTTCGAAATTACATCACACGAGTTCGTTCTTTGATTTCTCTTGATGTGTACTGGGGCTTTAAGTCATCCGTCATTAAATCAGATCTCTGAGGGGTTTTCCTCGGAGAATAAATGTAGTCTGTGTTATAACTTTGTCTGAAAGAAAAAGTCTTTGTCTAAAGAAAATCCCCATTTTAAGTGTTTGGAGAAGGTTTTCTTCAGACTTATGCTTCTAAATTGTCTCAAATTACATCACTACTATTAAACAGCAGATAAGATTTCTGTGTGTCACTTTATCTCTATTTTACTTGTTGCTCATGCCGTCTGCTTTGTTCAGGAAAAAAAGAGGATGATGGAACTTCAGATACGATTGACATTCCAAAGAGAAGCACACCAGCCAAAGGTACAAAGGTTTTGATGGCTCTGAATACTTACACTGGTAGTTTCGCTTTGCCTCGTATTGTAGTTAAATACTAGATTAAATACAGTGTAATGATTTGTGTTTTGTAGGTTATGAATTGCTGTTCCAGCCAGAGGTTGTGCGTGTGTACACTTCTCTCCTGAAAGCGAGCAAGAACCTGTCGGTTCTTGAAGCCGCTGCGGGGGCTGTGCAGAACCTGTGTGCAGGCCGTTGGACTGTGAGTACCCAGTTGTTCTGAAACTTTCAGCATTTTTGTGTGTAGTTAAAATACTGCTATTGCGGTCCAGAGCGTATTAGACTCATTCAACATTAAAGGGGTCATATTGTTCATTTACATAAAAGCTTGATTTACTCTGATGACCTACTCCAACTCTCAGATCTCAAAATAAATTTTCCAGTCCAAAAACAAACAAAAAAAACCCCAAGGTTTTATGGAAATTGAGCTAGAAAATTTATTAATCCAAAACTTTGTTTTTTTTTTGTTTTTTTTACTTTTAATGAAACAAATATTGGCCCACAAAAAAAACTTGAACTTTCCCCATAATCTTCTGTGTTTTTGGGACAAATCCGGGGAGGGAAAAGGAGGACAAGTAAGAATATAAGTGTAACCTCTTTGTGCAATAGAAAGCATATTAATTATTGATTCTGTTTGGCTGACACATTCCAAGGGTATTGATTTAATCTTGAATATACACACCCAGGTGATCAGTTTGAATAATTTCTATGATCCATAGGGCTGGGAAATTACCTGAAATTGTTTCAATAACAGTTTTGGCTTTCAAAATTTATGGAAACAAGTCGATCAAAAATAAAACCATTTTTATATATATTTATATATATATATATAAATTATATATATATATATAACTATATATATATATATATATATATATATTCTATATATAATATATGTGTGTGTGTGTGTGTGTGTGTGGGGTGTGTAATTGATGTTATTATTTTTTTAGGGTTTTTCAGTTCGGTGTTTTCAAGTTAAAGAAATCCGTGTTAAAAAGATGAATAAATTTGTGATGTTTCCAAAGTCACTGAGTTAAATAATTGTGATCGCAATACAGACCAAATTACTTGATTTATTGTAATTTTTTTTTTTTATTAAATAATCGAGCAGCTCCAGTCTATCATGATGTATTCCTTAGTTAATATTTGTTTGATTAGGTTCATCAGGAGGTAAAATCTGACAGTTTCATCAGTTTACTACTTACTCCTTATCTTTCCAGTATGGGCGGTACATCAGAGCAATGGTGAGACAGGAGCATGGCCTGCCGATGATGACGGAGCTGTTGTCTCATGGGAACGACCGTGTGGTCAGAGCCATGTCTGGAGCTCTGAGAAACCTGGCCATTGACGCTCGTAACCGTGAGCTGCTAGGTATGTGAGCAAATGATGTTTGTTTGTGTCAGCCTTCGTATTTATGTCCATTCAGTGTTATTCACATTAAATTAGCCATATCTGTACAGTCCCAATGAATGAATCCCAGTGTATTTTACTCTGCCTCTCTCTGTGTAGGGAAGCATGCAGTGCCTAACTTGGTGGCCAATCTGCCCGGCGGTGGTCAGAGTCAGCCTGTGCGCACGCTCTCAGAGGAGACGGTGGTGTCTGTTCTCAGCACAATGGTGGAGGTGGTTGGCTCCAGCGTGGATGCGGCCAAAACCCTGCGCAGCTCCCAGGGCATCGAGAGACTGGTGCTCATCAACAAAGACAGGTATGTTTAAGTGATTTTTAATAACTAGCTGGTCACATTGTAGGAACCTGGAAGAGGAAAAAGTATTTTAACTGTGAATGACAATCATCTGTATTTTCCCCTTATAGCAACCGTTCAGATCGGGAGGCGCGTGGTGCTGGGCTGGTGCTGCAGATCGTGTGGGGCTTCAAGGAGCTCCGCCGCACACTGGAGAAAGATGGCTGGAAAAAAACAGACTTCATGGTGAACCTTAACCCTCCTAACAACACCCGGAGCAACGGGGGATACGAGGACAGCACCCTGCCGCTAATAGACAGGGGTAAGAACACAACACATTCCCGCTGGATGCTCTTTAGTGCGTTCACGCAACAAACAGGTGTTTATCGGCTGTATGGACATGCAGCATACATCTCAGTGTTTCTGTGATCTGACTTTGTTTGGGTCTCTTTGTTAGGGGGCAAACAGGACCGAGACATGATTCCTCTTAATGACATGGGACCAGGTATAAAACACATACTTTATTCTCAAACTTTAATGCTTATACACAAGGTCTAAAATGAACTTTCAACCACATTTTCCAGTGGTTTTAGTTTTTGCAATTCTTATTTTCATTTGTATCTTTTTGCTTCAGTGTGCACTTTAAAATTAAATAGATTATAAAATGTTACATATAAAGTGTAAAATGTAATATCATGTGCATCCATTGGGGTTGGTAAAAAAATGTTTAATGTCTTTAAAGTCTCTTATGCTAACCAAGAATGCATTTATTTGATCAAAAATGCAGTAAAAACCGTAATATCGTGAAATATTGTACAATTTAAAATAAGCATTTTCTATTTGAATATATTTTAGAATGTAATTTATTCCTGTGATGGCAAAGCTGAATTTTCAGCATCATTACTCCAGTCTTCAGTGGCACATGATCCTTCAGAACTCATTCTAATATGCTGGCTTATTTTTTCTTGGGATGAATGTATAAAATTCAAAAGCACAAAAATGATATGTAAAAGAAGTAAAGACATAGTGTTAAATGGTCACTTTTGATCTTTGCTGAATAAAAGTATCACTTTCTTGGGAAAACAAAAAAGTATTTCCCCAACTATGTGTGTGTGAGATCAGTGACAAATGCTTTTTATCTGTGGTGGCAGATGCTTACTCTACGCTAGACCAGAGAGGACGGAGAAACACTTTAGACGACACTCTGGATCGCTCTGACAGAGAGGCACCTCAGGTAACACAAACCTGCAAGGGAACATCCACTCCTGTGCAGTTACACACAACAAACAACTTGTTCTCACTAAACTTCCTTCACAAGCATTTCAGCACACTAGACATCCTGAAACCTACACACTGCACAACCTGAAACTTGTTATTAACCTTCTGTGATTTCACTAATAATACTAAGAAGGGTTCTCTCATTCCCCTCTCCTTCTATTATCACTCACCTCTTCTTGGATGCCTTTCCCTTTCTTTTATCCTCTGTCAATCTCTCTCTTTCTCTTTGACTCTCAGGGAGGAATGTATGGGGAGAGGCGGGGCTCTTTGCCTCTGTTGGACTCTTATGATGGTTAGGCCACTCCCCCTCCCCCCCACTCAGTGCATGAGCACGCATGGTATGTGTGTCCACCTTCTGCATGGCCTTCATGTGTATATTTAAGTGTATGTGTGCCTCTCAGTGTATTTGTGGTCCTAACCCTCATTAACAGTATTTTGCTATTCTGTACTTGAGTGGAAATGGTTTTACTAATTTTTGTAAATCTTGTCCAGTGTTGGGGAAGCTTCTTTAAATTTGGAGGAGCTTGTAGTTGGGAATCTACCGTTTCACAGTCAAGCTACAGCTACTTAAAAGTAGTTAGGTATACAAGCTGCTTACTAAAATAATTTATTTATTCAAATATAATTTTATAGTGAAATTTTACAAATGGAGCCATATTATAAAAACAACTAATACACTTTAAATTTTATATATAGTAATTTGTTTTTGATGTTTTGCAGTGAAATATTGACTAAAGTCTAGGTAACATGGACTCCAATTTTAATTTATTTTTCAACGTTTCTTTAAATTTTTACAATTAGAGCCATATTTATCAGGTGCAAAAACAATGATGTCATGTAGGATGACCGCTTTAATTGTAAAAATTAAAATACATTTAATTTGTTTGAATTTAAAGCTGAATTTCAGCTTTTTCATTTGCTATTAATCTGATTAATTTGTAACAAATTTACAAGTGAACAAATGAGGAGAAAAAAAAAAAAAAAACTGAAAAGTCAATATTTCACGCAAAAAATACCATATAAAATGGACTCAAATTATTAGTATTTTTAAATGTATTCTTGTATTAGATTTTTCATTTGAGCTCTTTTTATCTTGTGCAAAAAAAAAGGATGCCAAATAGGATGACCGCTTTAAATTGAACAGTCAAAAACAAATGACTGACAAAGTCAATATTTAAAAAGTATGTACATTTTAATATTAAGTGTTTAGTAAAACTATATATATATATTAAGTGGGGTACTGGAAGTATTCAGACCCCTTAAAATTTTCACTCTTTGTTATATTTCAGCCATTTGCTAAAATCCTTTAAGTTATTTTTTTTCCTCATTAATGTACTCAGAGCACCCCATATTGACAGAAAAAAACAATTGTTGACATTTTTGCAGATTTATTAAAAAAGATAAAACTGAAATATCACATGTCCTAAGTATTCAGACCCTTTGCTCAGTATTAGTAGAAGCACCCTTTTGATCTAAATACAGCCATGAGTCTTTTTGGGAAAGATGCAACAAGTTTCACACCTGGATTTGGGGATCCTCTGCATTCCTCCTTGCAGATACCTCTGCAGTTCTGTCTGGTTGGATGGTAAACATTGGTGGACAGCCGTTTTTAGGTCTCTCCAGAGATGCTCAAATTGGGTTTAAGTCAGGGCTCTGGCAGCGCCATTCAAGAACAGTCACAGAGTTGAAGCCACTCCTTCGTTATTTTAGCTGTGTGCTGAGGGTCATTGTCTTGTTGGAAGGTAAACCTTGGGCCAGTCTGAGGTCCTGAGCACTCTGGAAAAGTTTTCGTCCAGGATATCCCTGTACTAATTCATCTTTCCCTCGATTGCAACCAATCGTCCTGTCCCTGCAGCTGAAAAACACACCCACAGCATGATGCTGCCACCACCAAACTTCACTGTTGGGACTGTATTGGACAGGTGATGAGCAGTGCCTGGTTTTCTCCATACATACTGCTTAGAATTAAGGCCAAAAGTTCTATCTTGGTCTCATAAGACCAGAGAATCTTATTTATCACCATCTTGGAGTCCTTCAGTGTTTTTTCGGCAAACTCCATGCGGGCTTTCATGGCTGCACTGAGGAGAGGCTTCAGTCGGGCCACTCTGCCATAAAGCCCCAACCGGTGGAGGGCTGCAGTGATGGTTGACTTTCTACAACTTACTCCCATCGCACACTCATCTCTGGAGCTCAGCCACAGTGATCTTTTGGTTCTTCTTTACCTCTCTCACCAAGTTTCTTCTCCCCCGATAGCTCAGTTTGGACGGACGGCCAGCTCTAGGAAGGGTTCTGGTCGTCACAAACATCTTCCATTTAAGGATTATGAAGGCCACTGTGCTCTTAGGAACCTTAAGTCCAGCAGATTTTTTTTTGTAACCTTGGCCAGATCTGTGGTTTGCCACAATTCTGTCTCTGAGCTCTTTCAGGCAGTTCCTTTGACCTCATGATTCTCATTGCTCTGACATGCACTGTGAGCTGTAAGGTCTATATAGAAAGGTGTGTGTGGCTTTCCTAATCAAGTCCAATCAGTATAATTAAACACAGCTGGACTCAAATGAATGTGTAGAACCATCTCAAGGATGATCTGAACAAATGGACAGCACCTGAGTTAAATATATGAGTGTCACAGCAAAGGGTCTGAATACTTAGGACCATGTGATATTTCAGTTTTTCTTTTTTAATAAATCTGCAAAAATGTCAACAATTCTGTGTTTTTCTGTCAATATGGGGTGCTGTGTGTACATTAATGAGGAAAAAAAAAATTAACTTAAATGATTTTAGCAAATGGCTGAAATATAACAAAGAGTGAAAAATTTAAGGGGGTCTGAATACTTTCCGTACCCACTGTATATATATATATATATAAAAGCTCATCAATGTGCCATTAGTAGCACTGCCACTTTTCAGTTAGTTTCTCCCCAACACTGATCTCTTCCTCTCATGTGTCCTCTTTGGTCACATGACTGATGTTTTAGCGGTTGTATCCGTCATCACTTTGCCATATAAAATGGGTGATGTAATGTTTGTGTAATGCGCACAAATTCCCATCGCAACTGACACATTACTGATTCGTTTTCCTTTGTTATTAGTAAACCTAATGTAAGAGAGTACCACGCTTGACCTTCACGTCTCATCCTATTTCTGTCCACAGAAAAACTGATCGTGTGCATCACCCGCCGTGAGTTTCCTCCTCCTGCCTACTGTCCCTGCTGAGCCTCTGATCAGTTCTCATCACTTATGGGACCATAGCCACTAATTGCAACGACCCTTCAGTAGTTTTCAACATTCTCATGTTGTCACTCTCCTGCTCTCATTGAGATCAATGTGATTGCAAACAGCCACTACTTAAAATGGACTCAATGAATTCCTTTCTCGATCTTGGTCCATGCCACTGTTTTTCATGTCAAATAATGGAAACACTAGGGACTACAAACTCTATTTAGTCACGTCCCCATCTTATCGAGCTTTATAAATCATTTCTTCTTCTTTTTTTGGCTTATGCATCTATTAGAACACAAGTATAGTATGGCGTTGGTGTTTTGATTATTTTGCTTCATCCTGCTTTGTGGTTCACATTGAAAAAATGTAATGCCAAATTGCATCAGTCATATGTGGCCTGCAGAAAATAATGTATATAGACTTTCTCAGTAAGTTTTATGTCTCGTTGGTGCATTGTAATGGGCATGAGGCTTTTTTTTTTTTTTTGGTCATTGTCTTCTAAAAGCACTAGACGACCACCAATTCCCCTTTAGATATCCATCTGTGGTTTTTTGGATGGTCTCGTGGAGTGTTCAGTCTCTAGGAAGGGTTTGTTGTGAAAGCGTTGATGAAGCATTAGAGAAGAGGCAGAGGGATATTTGATTGGGAGATTATTTTTTTTTTTAAACCAGTAGCATTCAAGAAAGTTCTCTAGTGGTAGGTGAGTATAGTTTTGTTCTTTGGGACTCCTTACGTTGTGAAATTTGCAAAGCATTCCATTGAGCGGTTTTGCGAATATTTTTTTTATTTCTTTCTTTCCTCCCTTTGTTTTGGTGTTTTGTTTTGAAATTGTCACTGACAACAGTTAGTTTCTTTACGGAAACTCAAAAGTAACTTGCCCTTCATTCTTAATAAATACAAGAAAATAGCCACAGAAGAGAAGATAAAAAAAAAAAGCTATTAACTTTGAGACAAATTGTAGCTCTGGTCTTAGATCAGTGCTCCTACTTTTCAGTACTTTGTGAATTTGCCCTGCTGGTGGACCCAGTTTGTGCATTTTCATTTTTGTCTGAATATAAATGAATGTGTAAATATGACCGTCTCACAGATCCACTCTGCATACTTGGAGTGCCTCGCTTGCTCAACGCGTCGTGTGAGTGTGTGTTCGTAATAAGCGGTGAACAGGGACGTTCGACCACCCTTCTGCCTCTTGGTTTCAGTGCCTGTCTGTTTATAGAGTGAACGAGTGTACATTTGAGGATGTATATGCATTGTTTTTCTTTTTTTCTTTGAGATCCATAAGTACAGTGCTTGTTTCTTAGACTGCATATTCAAAATGCACAGTAAGTCTGTTGTAGATATTTACTGAATGGAAACTAGCACTAGGGGTCAATGGATTTATTATTTTTACGATTTATTTTTTTCTCCCAATGCCTTTTTAATTCCGTCTGCCAATCCACAATCTAATCCTTCGCGACACTACAGTCCGTAAAGGAAAGGTTGGCTGTTGACTAAATGGATGTGAGCCAGAAGTCCGAGTCCTGATGCAGGAGGCTGTTCACAAGTTCGAGGAATCGATCGATTGTTCGATGTTGGAGGCAGATAAATGAATCTTTTAATTACAAAAAATTGCATCTCTTTCAGGCAGGATTTAGCCAGATATTGATTCTTGCTTGATGAGAAAATAAGATGGGTAAAATAAAAGCACATTTAACTATATATACCAGAGAATATTTGTTAATTTTAATTATATTTTTTTTCTTGGTTTTTGTCCTGTTGCTCTTTTTTCTATATTTTATGATTGGGGCTGATTTTGTTTTTCTGGGATGTTGTGGGTGAATGCATATGCAATCAGTTTTATTTTTTAAATAAATGCATTTACGGTTTATATCTTTAATTAAAGACGAAAGGAAAAATTCTTTGTCATGTGCTGTCAGTTGACATGTTTCTGCAACACTAACATGTGGATCTTGATTCATAATTCCTGTATTTCAACACTTTACCTTTGGTCTTAAACATTGCACCTTTTCTCTCATGGATTGAACATGTAACTTAGCAATACTGTTATTGTTTTGTTTTTTTTAATAAAAGAATGATTTTTTTTTTCCAAGGTTCAGACAGTGAGTTTTTGTGTGATTTCACATGGTGTTTTTAGCACATTGAATACATTTGTTTAAATTTCTTTTTTAAAGTTTGACATTAAGAAATTTGATAAATCTATTTCAACACCTTATGGAGTTTAGCTGCTTACTGGGAAATATAGTTGGTGCACATGATATTATTGAATTGATTCAACTTAAGTATTTCTAAAAAATAAAAATAAAAAACTTGTCAAAACTAGTTGAGGCAGTGGAAACTTAACATGTTAAGTTGAATGAAAAAATTATAAACTGCTAGTTGTCATCTTAAATTACTGGTGAACAACTAAACCAGTGGTTCTCAACCTACTCTAAGGCCACCCACTGTCCACAGCAATATTCAAATATTCTGTAAATTAACTGCAACATGCTGTAGATTCTACAAGTTTTAAGAGCTGAATGTTTTTCAAGGTACCAATGCATTTACATGAGTCTTCCAGTCACTTACTCGAAAAGGATAAACGTTTATTTAAAAAAATCTATTACTATTTGATTAAATATTTTGGTGAGTTTGGCGTAACTAGACAAAATGTAAATGTATAATAAAAATGACCATAGTTGTAAGGTTTTTATTAATTACATTATCAATTTTTTTTTTATTAGGCTAACGTTACCTCAATTTTTTTCAAAACGCAAAAAAAACTGCTTTTGGGGAGGTGAATTAAAGTTCGGTTAAAATATGTTGGGTTTTAGTTGTTTTAACTTCTAATGCTTATTTAAAATTATTTTAAGGCATCTTGAGGCTCTGCTCAGAACCATTAAAACCAACGCTCATTTTTACAGTGTAAACATTGCACTAGTTTCTCTAGGTTCACTGCTACTAGTACTAGGTTCTGTACTTAGCAGAGATTTTTCAAAACAAATGCAGTTGTGTATTTATTAATGTTATACAATAATATTATGACCATATATATATATATATATCACGTTTTATTCACATTTTATGAATGATCCTTTGCCAGACTTCAGCACAAGAAGGCGAGAACAGATACGACTCCTTCAAGATGTTCACACATGGCGCCACCTACTGGTGTAACGTGCAGACAGGCCACCGAACAAATCAGTGAATGAATCTTTTTGGTGAACTGATTCAAAAGAATCGTGTCACTGAAAATCTCACTGAAGCTGCTGATGAGTAGAGCTAGAGAGAGAGAGTCGACTCGGTTGACATGATATTTGTAATGCAGTGGCTCACGTGTCCTACAGATCACCTGTGTTGAGTATGTCAAATTATTTGTGTATTTTGGATTATAATATGGGTATTTTAGCAAGTTTTGATGAACCACGTGCACTTAGCGTTTGAAAACGCGACGGGTTTGCAGTAATAATAATAATACTCGCGATATCAGGCTTAGTTGACCTTGATTGAGAGTATGGCTGAACTTGCGTTTCTTTGCCATTTAATACCGAACAACATAAAGACGTTGAATTGAGATCAAAATTGCCTGATCCTCAGACATTCATCTGTCTTCTCTAAATATTTACGTAAATTTAATAAAACAAAAACAAAACTATTCATATCAGCCGTTGTATCTGAATCGATAACACAAAGTAAGTAAATCTTATCTTGCAAAATTGAAGAAAGCTGTTATTTCTGGATCGTTAACAGTTTTAACGTTTGGTTTTACGTTT
Organism: Sinocyclocheilus anophthalmus; assembly: GCA_018155175.1. Classification (NCBI taxonomy): domain Eukaryota; kingdom Metazoa; phylum Chordata; class Actinopteri; order Cypriniformes; family Cyprinidae; genus Sinocyclocheilus; species Sinocyclocheilus anophthalmus. The sequence goes on from JADLZN010009772.1 coordinate 180,092, forward strand.
CTAAATGTGTTTTAGTCTGAAGTTGCTACCAGCATGTTGCAGTATCAGCATCCTGACTTTGCATTATTCCTGCTTGGTGAACTTCAGAAGCAGCAGCAGGGAAGCATCTTCTGCGACACACTAATACAGACAGACGGTAAGAGATCATCTTGTGTTGCAGAGAGCCAGCTCTTGGTTTGTGTCATTGGGAAAAGCTGTCAACTTTATCACTTGCACCTTGTAAACAAATCATGTAAAGAAAGACCCTGATGTCATTGCTATGATTTCCAAGTTGTACAACAGTTGGTAACCATAGACATAAATCATAGAAATGAAAAATGTGTAATGCTGTAAATGAATTTTCTATTCAGCACACCATTGATTTATTTTTTTTTTTCTTCAAACTATTTTTTTAGCAGTTTTTGAAGGCTCATGATACAACATTAATAAAAAAAAATACTTCCAATAATATTTAGCTTAATTTGGTTTGATTTGTGTTTTTCTCTTTTGGCAGTTGATTTGTTAGCTTGGCCATTTTTGTAATTTAAAATGGTTTTAAATTTGACATTTTAAGAATCGAAAAAAGAGCCCTTTGTGAGGGGGAAAGAATCATTTGGTTTATGTTTACTGATATTTTACATCTGAGACAACCTTTGCCTGTAATGTGGTAATTGACATCATTTTTCCTATGCTTTTACTATCATTTAAATCTTTTCAACTCTTCAGGTGTCTGTGTTCCAGCTCACAGTTGTGTGTTAGCTGCTCTAAGCCCCGTCCTCTCTAGAGTCCTTTCCACTTCCCCTGCTCCACAGGCAGGGCAGAACAGGCTTCTGAGCCTTGAGGCTGTAGGATCTTGTGTCTTACTAAAGCTAGTTAAGTTCCTGTATACGGGGGAAATGGAGATTCAGAGTCAGAGCGAATATGAGGAAGTAATGGCTGCTGCCTTCAGACTTGGTTTTAAAAACCTTTTTGAAAAAAAGACTGTGTGTGTGGAAAGAGGAGTTGCGGATGTTGGGAGATGTTGGAGAGAGATCGGTGTACAGACGGAAGATGTGAATAGCCAGGAAGGTGAAACCGTGTCTGAGCCATTAAAGATACAGAGCAGTGCTCATCCAGTACGTTCAGTGCAACCTTGTGGCTTGTTGGAGTCTGATTTGCCATCATTGTCGTTATTTGATGAAGCTAGTCCAACTAGAGGTTTTAATTGCACCAGTAATGCCACTGTTCCTTCCCACGCTGTCGTGACAGAAGTATCCCTATCAAATCATCATAAAACAAAGCATAAGAAGAGGTGGGAAATGGCAAAGAGAGAAAGCCAATTAAAAAAATTAACTCGGCAACAAATAAAAATTTCAGGCAAAAACTTCCGGAAACTTTTAGAGGCAGACAACAGGCAAAAATGTGCTACTGCTGAACAAAAGGAGGCCAAATTGGACCAGCTTAAATTAAAGATAAAACTGAGGAGGAGCGGAGCTTGCTGGGAAAGCAACCTCCTCGTTTCCGTTCAAGGTGAGAGCGAGAAGCAGCTAGAAGAAGTGAAAGAGCGTGGACTTCGATCTCAGGTACGGATTTATCTTTACATTTATAACACAATTTAGACAAAGCATAGTTTATATATTTGAAATATATACACATCCTGGAAAAAAAAAACACATCATGGTTTCCACAAAAATGTTAGGCTGCACTAATGTTTTCATATATATTTTTATACACACACAAAACGCACACAGTTGCAATCAAAATGATTCAACCACCACGACCTGTAAAACATTCTGCTGCCGTGAACAAATATTTGTGAAAACAGTTCAACCAAGGCGTCCAAGAACATTTATTAATACACATTTGAGTGATTGAGAACGTAAAGTTAATGAAAAAAATCACATTGATTGGCTCTAAACATTCATGTACAAAATTAGTCAATCCCCAACAGTTAATTTTGTAGAAAGTCTTTTTACTTTTTACCCCTAAGTGCCCCATTCCTTGCTTGAAAAAGCTTCCAGATTACTGATAATCTTTCTTCAAATTCCACAAAATGAGATTTAAATCTGAAGACTGAACAGGCCACTCAACATTCTACAACTGATCCCTGAGCCATGTATACTTCGTAATGATTGTCCTGCTGGAAAGTCCAATGATCATCAGCTTCAGTCTCTGCACCCGAAGGTATCACAATCTTTACCAAAATGTCCTGATACTTCAAAGAATCCATGATGTCCTTCATACAGTCAAGATTTCCACTTCCTTTAACAGCAAATCACCCCCATAACAAGTCCGGTCCTCCTCCAATTTTGATCATGGAGATGGTGTTCTTCTGCTCATAAGCTTTGTCTTTTTTGCACTAGACATAAATCTTTCTGTTTGGTCACATCACTTCATTACAGTTCTTCCAAAACTTCACAGGTTTATCCAAATAATTTTTTTAGCATATTCAAGTCAGCCTTTTTTCTTCTTCTTGATCAAGAGTGGTGTTCAGAAAGATGTCCCAACATGAAGGTCATGCATGTTTGGTGTCTGTCTTATACTCTGCATTGAAATGTTTTTCCCTCCTTTCATCAGATCATCTTGCAATTCTTTGGCAGTAAATCAAGTGTTTTTCTTAGTTGCTCTGATCAAGTATTTTATTCCCTTTGATGGTATTATGCTTTTTCTTCAACGCCCTCAAAGGTTTTCTGATATAACACATTTTAAACTTATGAATACGGTTGCCAGCTCTGTCTCTTGGAACTTTTAGTGACTTGGAAATCTTGTAGCCATAAGCTCTATTCGCACGGGATTAGTATCTGGGGACCTCGCGTGATTTAGAAATTACCCCCCACATCTGAGTTTCGTGTGGCGCATTCGCATGGGATAAGCGAGAAATTGTGATTTCACTCGAATTTAAACTCCCAGATATGAATGTTTCTCACTGCATGCTGCTATGTCATCTATCTCCATCTAATCATTCTTTTTGTTTTCGCTCCTCTGATGGTTTTCAGATTTCTCTTTCTGCAAATTGTATAGTTGTATGGTGTATAGCGACAGGGGCGGTTCTAGACCTTTTTTGGTGGGCTTCAGCCCCCCTAAAACTATCTGAACGATCAGGCCTGCTGCTTTCTCAAGAAAAAGTTTATCATTCTCAAGTGTTTTAAGGCTTGTCAGTTTAAACATTTAAGTAATTTTAAGCTATTCAAGCACAAGACAGCACGAAAGAGATCTCAATGTGGTACTCGCGCACTGTCATAGATCGTCTCTGTGTGCACACACACCTGAAAGTTATTCAGGTGTAGAGAGTTATTTTTCACGTCTTGAGCAAATTCGTACAAAATTATGTCTGAATGGCTGTCTTGACGAGTATCGACGTAAAAACAGTTGTTTACGTCTTACGTGAACGTAAATAGTTAAGAAAATATCGGATGTGCATTAATATAACGGACCCGTGCATTTCTTATGTTAATAATGTTAATCAAACAATAAAAGAAAAAGAGAGAATCACTCGCTGCTCTTAATTAAGTAACTTCTGTAGCTTTAATGGATATTTGTGTATATTTACTTCAATTAATTTAGGTAGTTTGTATCTTTGTATCTAGTGGTCTGTCTGAGGGCTCAGCCCTCCTGTGGATGAAGTCCTAGAACCACCCCTGTATAGCAATATGACCCAGCACCCAAAATACTATCAAAACACTCCAATGCAGCCTCCATTCTTCACTAAAGATGGATAAAAAGGCACACAGGAAACAAAAACCTTGAAAAAATTATATACGACCCGGCCAAATCACAGAGATGCCGATTCGCACAGGACTAATATTATCACAGGACCTTGGTGTTCGGCGAAATATGGTAGGTGATTTGGGGGGGAATTTTTACTTTACAAATTACAGACATGGCCGATTCGCACGGGATTAAGATCACAGACAACCTCCGCAATTATTACAAATGACTAGAGGTCACCAGGTAATACTAATCCCGTGCGAATAGGGCTATAGACTTTATAATGTAATAAAACAATTTCTTCACTATAACTTTTGTGAGAGCTGTTTTGCACCCTACCATAGAAATACGTGACGTAAAAACTATGTTAATTAGGGGTTGAATAATTATGATACATCTTTAGTACAAAAAAAATCATATAACTCAGAAATATTACATTATATATTGACATTATCACTTTTAGTATGCCACTAAACTGTCATAGATGCCATTTAAAAAAACTTACATTTGTAAATTACAGTCTCTGAGTTATATTTTTGATTGTAATTATACTGTATATATAATACAAACTACATGTAACTGCATTTATATGAGCAAACAAATTTGGCTAAATATGTTATGGTATATATATTTCTATAGAAAAATTTAATTTGTGTTCATTTCATAATTTTATTTTTACTTTTTATCTGACTAAAGAGCTGCCCACCTAGTGTACTTCCTGGTCAAAGTCTTGGAACTCTCACACCACCGACAGACCTGACTATTTCACCGTCTAATTCTTCCACGCATGCCTCTTCAGATAAATGTCTTCATACCCCACACCACATTTCTGTCTCTTCCCCTTTGGATATACCAAAATTATCTTCAAGCCCTCCCCAAGCAGATGAATCTGATGAACATATTGCAAAGATGTTGGACGATATGTTGATGGGTTTAAACATCCTGCCATTGATGCCAATAGACAGAAATCTGGATGAGCAAGACCAGCTAGGTCTTCTTCAAGATCCAAAAGGTCAGCAGAGGGCTGCTGAGGCATCGGCTCAAGGTGCTTGTCTTTATGTACAAAGCTGCGAGCCAGAGATGAAGGAATCTGATGTTAGCAAAACTGCAGTACCAGTTGGGTCACCAGGACAAAGAGATGAAGGTAAAGCATCATCTTGACATGTTTTGGGTTTGTGGTGCTGCTTTACACTATGCAAGTGTACATTCTTTATGTTGCAGTGCTCCCAGCTGTCTTTGTCATGTTTTTAGTATAGCACTTAGTACATTTACCAAACATCCAACATTCTCAGCTCCCTCTTTGACCCACAAATTGCATCTCTTCTTACTTTGCTCTTTGTCATTGTTTAATTTAATTTATTCTTCACATGCTTGCTTAACCCAAACAGCATGTGATATGCTTGTCTTAGTCTTTGGGTCAGGTTTATAGTTAAAAGTTTAAATTGAATGAAATGTCATGTGGCGTAACTATCAAATATAAACATTTAATACTTTAAAAGGTTATAAAAAAACCTGTCATCATGGTTTATAATTCATAAATATGATATTATATTCTCTATGATATTATTTACTGTTTTACAGTGATTGTTTTTATGTTTATTTTGTTTGATTTGCATGTTTCTGGGTTGATTTAGTAGAGAAATTAGCACTTTACTCCTTAATAATAATAATAGTTTGTCATTGAGCACTTTACTCCTTGTTTTTCTTTTAGATCACTCAGGCTTTCAAAATCAGTCAAGATCCAATACATTTGAGCTCCTGACTCAGTCACCTGGACAGGACGACTTGAACAATGATAAGAATCTGGCAACTGTGGCAAGAAACTCCACTCCTTCACTGGTAGAAGATTTGTTTTTAACCCCAAAAGCCACAACCGCCCTAGCTTACCTTTCTCCTGCAGCAGGTCAAATGCCAAGCCTTGGTATGACCAGCATACTGGATGACGGGCCAGATTTCAAACTACTACGATGCCTTTCCCCCCTTGAATCAGATAAGGGAGACAGTGATGTTCCTACACAAGAAATATCACACAGGCAGGACGTAGAAATGCAAAACCTTCCCTTGTGGCTTTCTGAGTCACCACTGAAATTGGACTTCCCTCTAAGCTCGATGATTGATTCCTCCTACCCACATCCACAGGCTGACCTCATCGCCTGCCAAAATCGATCGTGCTCTGACCTTTCAGAAAATCAAGAATTGAAGACTTCCTTTTCACAAGATGATTTAATGAGTGGGAGTAGTTCAAACACCATTCAGTATGATGTGAAGGATGATAGTGAGCACCCAAAGCAGAGAAGGACGAGAAGACAGAGGATTGCAACTCACAAGTCAAAAGTGAATGGGGATACAGAGTGTCAAAACCTAGAGAATCAGAATCAAGTTCAACCCCACAGTGAAAACGTTAAGCCATCAACTTCTAATGCACGCCGAGTGAGTACCCGAATTATCAATGCAAACAGAAAAGTAGCTGCAGGTGTGAAGAGAAGAAGAGACATTTCTTCACCTCTCAGTAAGAAAATGCCTCGTACCACCAATAAAAAATATGAAGATGTTTTACCTAAACCAAAAGACACTGGTATTGTGAAACGTGGTCGTGGCAGACCCCCAGGATCCAAAAATACTTCCGTAGATCCCCAAAAATACTTGTGCAACAATGCAGAGAAATTGCCTACGTCAGGACAAGATGATTGTGAAGTGAAAAAAACTACGACGGACAGTGAGATTGAACAGGTTAATAAGCAAGAACCAAATACACAGCAGGAGAAAGACTCAACAGAAATGGAAGAAACAGATGTTAACAGCAATTTGGCACAGACAACCCCAAATTCTCACTTAAAATATGCTGTTCAGGCGAAGGGACCAAGTATCCTTGATCAAATTTTACATCAGACTCTTCCAACTGTTGAAAGCCTCGCTTGTAGGAGTTCTCCGAATATTGATCAGCAGCTAACATCAAGTTTGCGAGACACGTCTTTTCGCCTTCAAAAATTCCGAGGAGGGAAAAGTGAAGATGAGAATAGTAAATTAGTGGTGAATAGCAGTGAACTGATCGAAAAGGGCATTTGTGGTAAGAAAAATGCAGAGACTTCTATGCTGAGAAACGAGAAGGAAGATATGGAGGTATCTGACAACCAAGTAGGGTCACCGTTGTCATGTGGAGACATGCCAGAAAACGTCAAATATTCGGTTAAAGATGGAGAAACGGCAACTGAGGTTACAGCCACTGTGTTACAGAATAGTGATTCCCAAAATGAGATGGGAAAAGACACTCAAGACCAAACGACTGAGATTTCTGTCCCGTTCACAGCTGAGGAGGATATAATGAAGGAAATTATGATGCCGGCTGATGATATTGATGGTGCTGATCATGCAATGTCACCTACAAAGAAAGACTGCATTGTTTCTTCCAACGAACTGACAGTGATCGAGGGAATAGAAAGGAATTTCTGTATGAATCCTGATAGTACACCAGATGAACAAAACTCTGAAGCTACAGTTTCTAATGAGTGTTCATTTGAGTTGACATCAGACATGGACAAAGACGTTCAGGCAGCAAATAGTGTTAACACCCAGGAGGATAGCTGGGTGGCCGACTGTTTAGAGAAAGAGGAGGATTCAGGTGGGAGCAAAGCGGTTCAGATGATTGAAGAAACTATGGAAGGAGAAGAAACTGAATTTCGGAGGGCAAATGAATTTGTAGAGGAAAATGCTTTGCTTGCTTCAGATGATGGGTGTGGGGAAACCACTAATGGGTTGGATGATGATGAAATTGATGTGGAGGGGGACCAATACAGTGTTGAGATGATTGATGGACAGACCCTTCTGGAAGAAGATGAATTGAGTAAAGGACACATCGCAAGTGCTAAGACTGCAGATGATGCATCAAACAGAGGTAAAATGGCTAAACTTAGAATTATAATTCAACATTTTTGTACATTCTGTTATTAATAATCCATATTCCTGATTTCTCTTTTGACCTCATAGCTCTGAAACTTAGAAACACACAGGAAATAATAGGCAGAGATGCTCCTTCTGTCCAGACTGAAGTATCCCTTCACAGCCCCAAAGTGTGCAGTGAAGATATCTTAACGGTGATGTTCAATTCAGAATCAGGAGATGACTGCCACTTAGATGAAGAAGATATTGAAGTAGATGTTGTAGAGGAGTCCGTAGAAGATCCATTAGGGCTTTTGACGGCCAGACAGGTTGTCACACTGCCTGCTGAGGGTCTAATGGACCAAGAGGATGAGTTGGATGCCACTGAAGAGGAGGAGGTAGATGTCACTGGAGAAGAGACAGAATGATTTTTTGTTTATGTTAAGAATACATGTTTAGCATTTTGAAGCCAATAGCAGATGTTTGAGCCAAGTTCTTAACCAAAGGTTTAATATATCAAATGGTGGGAAGAATTCTCTCTTTTTTTGGTCAATTTGATCTTACTTATGTGAATTAGCCTGTCAATTCATTCAATTTATTTTTGATCGTCTCATACATGCTTAGTTCTATATTAAAATTATGTAAATTAAAATACATTGATATAAGTTCATATTACACTTTTCTATGTGTGCTTTATTTAGTGTACATTACGATACCTATTTGGTATAATTATTTTGGTCTTACTTTGAGTGTGTATCTTATATAGTGTATGTGTAAAATAAAACGTACAACATAAAATAATGTTTCCCAAGGATACCTATATTCCCAAAATATTAAATTCCCTAGAACTATTAAGACATTTTAAAATAAATAAAAAGGTGGTACCAAATATAGTTTTTTATTCCTAGTAGCACAGCTACTACACGTTCGTAGTTAGAAATTGCTTTTTGAGAGCGTGGTTTCAATACACATTTATAATTTCCCCCCAGTAATCACAATAGGAATGCGAGAATCATGCTAATAGCTAAAGAAAATATAATTAAAATAAAGAAAAAACGATCAATAAAAACAAAACACAATCAGATGCAAACGGCAGTGTTTTTGAATAGAAAACTTTATTGTCAGCGGAAGTACCAATTTCAACGCTGGATGGATGGATAGGAGGATCCACGTGGGTATTAACGCCGGTCAAGCGCGCGCTCTGAAGGTTAAGCAGGCTGTCGGAGCTCTTTGTTGAACGGGACCCACGCTCTGCCCGGTGGGTTTTTAGTGAGGGTAACCCGAAAGGTTATTTGCAGGAATGGACCCCATGAAAGCGCAGCAGCTCGCCGCGGAGCTGGAGGTTGAAATGATGGCTGACATGTATAACCGGTATGAAGCCTACGGTGGTCTTTTTATATGTGTACAGCATGATTTCAGATTAGTTACGTTCTCGGTATATGACATGCGAAATAAATGGACTTGTGTAGTAGGTTACGCAACTATTGAATAGTATATTGTAGATGCAATGTGGCTATACGTTCTCTAATTGTATTATTAGATCTAGACACCAGGCCTTGCTCAGTATCGCATACTTAGATCATGTAGAACACGATAAAACTTGCCTTTTGCTGTTAGCCTATACTATGTAACCTGTAGCAGTGTCATTAGTAGTGCTATCGACAGTTACATGCATTCAGTTATTAAGCAGGTTCACAGTCTTCTTCCGTTCATATTAACTATTTTTGTATCATCTGGCATATCAGTACGGTTACGTTACTAGTATGAACTTCAAGCTGTATGCACTCGTACGGTTTACAAATAATCGACCAGCTCGAATCGTCGTTACTTTTTCTGGCCCGTCAGAGCAGACAGACCAATATTTTTGCCTGCATAAATGGCAGGATGTCAGACCTACGAGTATATAAAAATCTCCAGACTGTTAGCCTGTGACCTTGAGATAAGCAAGCATACATTTTCATAGTGAGTGAGAGTTTTTGTAATTAGCAGATTTTGCGATTATTTTGTGCGTGTTCGCTGTAAATGCTATCCCACATCCTACAAATTGAAGGCTGTGACAACAAATGTAGTGAATAAATCTGTGTAGTTTATACTATTCATTATTTGTATATAAAAAGGGAAACATTACATTCTTTGAAAAAAATGTTTGTGTACTATTTTAAAGTCATATGCACTAAATGAAAAAAAAAACATGTTAACTGGTAAGAGGTACAATCACTCATCTGATTGTAATTATATTTATACCCCATTACAATATTCCCTTTACAGTTACTGCTCTAACAAATACAATTACTTGTGTTATATGTAGCATTTTAAACATACATTTAATATAGCAAAATATATATTTTAGTCAGATTTATTACAGACGTATAGGAGCTCATTCTATGTCCTCTGCTATATTTCAGTTGAGTTTCGTCCATACAAATGTGTTGTTATTCGCTACAGTAAAATGACGTGCCTGGCTGTTTCCGTGAATGCAATTAGTCAATAATCATATTCATTCTCGATTATTATCGATTTGATCAATTCATTGTTACAAACCTTGTAGTCTCTACAAAATAATGGGACGAGTTAATGAAAAGTATAGGTACTTCACTCAGTCATACAGGTGAACATTGTTTCATTGAGATTATACATTACATAACCAAATGTGTACCATCTCATCTGTCCTGTGTTTTTTCCCCTCATGCAGCATGACCAATGCATGTCACAGGAAATGTGTTCCGCCTCATTACAAGGAGGCAGAACTTTCAAAGGGGGAAGCTGTGTGTCTGGACCGCTGTGTTTCCAAATACTTGGACTTGCATGAGAGACTTGGTCGGAAACTCACTGAGCTCTCTGTTCAGGATGAGGAGGTGATGAGGAAGGCTGCCGTGGGCTCTGGATAGACCTGAGACAGACTCTAAGGGGGGGCTGAAGGCCTTTGAATGGGGTTTGTGGAAGGAATGGGCACTTTGGACATCCAAACGGGGAAATCAGGCAGCGTGGCTAAGGATATAAATAATATAACATGAATAAAAACAATATTGCGACAAATATTGATTCACTGTTAGACATGCCACTAAATAATCCAGACTTTTGGAAGGAGGTGGGGTATATTTTACCCTACGAGCTGTTGATAGTTTGTTGGCATGAACATTATTAACATCACAGAAATAAAGCGTTGTCTGTGTAGGTAAATTTGTGAAGCATTGTGAAATGATGTCCTTGTGAAATAGTTTTTTTTTTTTAATGTTGACACTGATCATTGTAATTTCTGATATTCTCCGAGTCATTTTACAAAATGTACCTTTATTGCTCACTAGAATTAAAATGTTTACCATTCCGTTTCACTTACGACTCTTTCTTTAAAATTAGCCAAAAACAGCATGCTCTAGAAATTATGAAATAAAATTGTGTCAGCAGGATGGTTACCTGACAGTTGAGAATGTTTTTATTTATTTATTATGTTTAAAGAGGATTAATTTAAAGTCTCAGTTACTTAAATACTATTTTAATGTGCTGGCAGCATGTTAACAGCAACTGATGGACTGTCAGTATGCTAAAACTCTTTCCAGGGAGAAGTGTCTCTAAATTCATCATCTTTAAGAACCACTTATGTAACAGATCCTCCGTTCTCAGTGAGACTTTCCTGATCGGTTTTGGAGGCCACTATAAACTGACACTGTATGGAAAGCAGCTGCTTGAAGATTCTTTATGGAAAAACAAGAGCATACAGGTTTGCAGCATGAGGCTAAGTGCTGACAGAGTTTTAATTTTTGGCAAACAGTTCTTTTAAATATACATATGGTTTGCCGCCTAAGCGCTACCAATTTCGTCTTTCAGACATTTCTTTCACGCTTCTGCTCGATGGACGGTCCACAGCGCGACGGCTTGGCAGCACAGCAGGTAGCCAGGGCTTACCCCGGCGCAGGTGTGGCGACGGGAGACGCGCCGGGACGAAGAGAGGAAGAGCGCGGGGCAACCGCGACCACGGAGCGGCCACGTGACAAGAAGCAGGTGGGAGGAGGGGGGGTTGACCGACCGGTAGACGGGAGGCCCCCACACCCCCCACGCGCGGTACTGGCAGCCGTCGGCACACTTTGCTAGCAATGTTCGTTTTTTTTTCCTCAAGTCTTTTCACAAACAAGAGACGCCAAGCAGGCCAGTCTGCATTCATATCGGTAAGCCCCTCCCCTCGAACGCAGATGAGCCAATGGCAGTCGAGTATCAGTTGCACGGGGCGCGGAACTCGGACATCCTTAGGTTTCAGCGGCAGCGCCATAGAGAAACATTGGAGGATCCGAGCGCCCGCATAGTTTGATGGTGTTTAGCTCAAAAATGGGAAAAAAAAACTATTTACCTGGGGTACTTGTAACATGTATTCCAGGTATCCTGAGATGATATGCAATATAATTTATTTTATTACATTTCCTAAATCCAAACAAAACAGAGCAAATTGTCCCCAAGCATTTACCCCCATTCCCAATGAAGACAAAAACGTTAATTTTTTGGTTGTCATACTCTCATTAAGTTACTATTTTCATCTGCTCAAGCAGAACGTTAATGTCATCTTGCGTTTCAGCAAGGTATCTCTGGCTAAAACTAGCTAACGTTAAAGTTAATGAGTCCATGCTAACGTACAAAGCTAAATAGCGAACTGTTCTCACGTCATATAACGTCACTGTGCAGTGAAAGTCAAAAACACACAAAAAGACGGTGTACATTTGAGTGCCTCTCATATTAAACTGGTTAAATGTACTTATGTCATGTACCCTGCTGGACAGAACAGTGTTGATCTGGGGATGTTTGTCATCCGCGATTCGACCGTGAATATGAGACTTCTCCAGCTTGCATTGGGGAATCGTAAACCCTCGCTTTCGACGTTACAAAAAGACTTTAAAATACTACCTTAAAGGGCTTTGGAGTTACCCACAATATGTATTTGAAAGGGGTTCATATGATGCCATTTAAAATTCCTTCTCTTTGGAGTGTTACAAGCGTTCGGCATAGATAAGTTTATCCCTTAAAGTTGCAAAGACCTAAGTCTCAAAACACAAAGAGACTACCTTCCACTTATAAAGTATTCATGTCCTGTTTTCGAAGATTTTTTTTTTACCCCCTTTTCTTTTCC
>JADLZN010009773.1:0-27634 GCA_018155175.1 Sinocyclocheilus anophthalmus
AAGATAACTTAGTCCAGTAATTAGGTGCTGTTTGACAGGTTTTTGTGCGCGCGCTTCAGGTGTATGCGCTCAGAAAAAGCAAGTCAGAACAGCACGCTAATGAAATGTTTAAACAACAAGGCTTTAAAGCACATGCAAACATGTCTTTGTAATTGCTGAATAGTACATTGCTTTTCTTGTCCCCATTAGTGCAGCCCTCTACGCGGCGGAGGTTGAGCATCATTGAGTGTGGATTCTGTGTGGCCTGTTGTACACGTATATGTGATCGACTGAGGCGGGATAACTGCAACTGATGTAGAATGTGGTATGGGAACACGAATACTAACGCTGGGGACGATATTTCTTCTGCAAAAGGCAATTATGGAACAGTTTACTTCGGCCAAGAAAACAAAATTTTCCAATATTGCTTTTGCTGATCTACAAGGTGCGGTAAAACCTTACAACCACAACGTCTATAGTTATGAAATGTAGATTAACCTTAGACACTGTTCTTAAATAAATGTTATGTCACTTCCAAAATACAATAAAACAGGTCAGGAAAAAACCTGGAAAGTTTTCCTCAAAACCTGTAATGGGGTAGTTCAAACCAAAATAAACAATATTACCCCATGATTACTCACCCCTCAGCGCATCCATGTGGATACGACTCTTCATTCAGACGATACAATCAGCAGAGGTTTTTCACTGTCCAGGCTAAGTCCCATGCTTTATGTAATGTGAGTGGAGGTGGGTAGCCCAAAATGTGTGAGTGATTTATCAGTACAATTGTCTAACCTCGTCCCGCTTGTATAAACTTTAATCTCTAGCTTCTGCTAACTGTCGTGCTCGTGGTGGGGGGGTGATGCTATAGCTAGGCCCCCCGAGGCCGGGGGGGGTCACGAGTAGTGGCATCCATGGATACTTGCGGCGTAGCGTAAAGGGCTCCCGGTGTGCAGGCCGGATTTACGCATAGGCATTCTAGGCACGTGCCTATGCTTGCTCGTCCAGAGGGGGTCCAAACATAACTAAGAGATGTATAATATTTTTGTTATACTATGTTCTACAACAGGTAAAAGGCGTAAACCAGAAGACATTTGAGCAATAATATAACAAATAGAGGGTAAAAAGACAACTATTTCCATGTCTTCCCACTTTTTTCTATGTACTGAATCACGCGTTCTTTCTCCGTTCTCTGCCTTCTACGAGACCCACACAAAGTACATACACACACTTCGGCAGTAGGGGAATCCACACCATACAGAAAGCTGGTCAGCGGGGGGGGGGCTGTCCCGCGAATTTATCAATAAAATAGTTGCGCAGCTGAAAAGCTACATGACATTTCTCGGTAGCGAGGTTCTTGAAGCAGTTCAACTTGAAGATTCGCTATTAGTAGACACTGCTGCTGAATGCTGCTGAGACGCACAGACGCAGGTATTCACACGCACTTCTATCTCTCTCTCGTGGTCAAGTGCGCGGTCTCAAACTCCCTCCCTTCTCTTACTTCCCGCTCTCCTCTCGTAATACCCGGCGTTAGCCCTGCATATTCATAGCTCCAGCCTCGGTTATTAGGCTCAAAATGACTTTTTGGGATTTTGCAAGGGAAGTTTGGGGATGATGGGTCGGCAAAGAAATCTATGTGTTCAACACACAAGATTTCAGGATGGAAATATGTCAAATGTCTTGAAACAAATCATTTGAACAATTGATGTGCGATTGTGACTCCACAGGCCGTTAAAATAATGCACTCCCAAAGTGGTTATTATGTGGCCACGTCGCCGCACCTATTAATTGAGATGGTCAGTTGGCTCAGTTCCGAGGAAGTCAAAACAAATAGTGAACCCACATTCGATTTTTATTGACTGACTCAAGCGTTTCTTATTGTGACAGTAAACATGTATGGTTTCCACAGATTAGAAAATTTTGGGTTTGCTTGGGGGTAATATTAGGCCTGGTTATATAATAGGGGCAAGGGGGCCCAAAATTTGTTTTGCCTATCTCACCGAGAAAGAGGAAATCTGGCCCTTGGGGCCGATTAGAATATTTTGCTAGTCCTCGGAGACGAAGCCCGCGAGAAACAAGTTTTGTTTCTCAGCAAGGAAAACCCTCTGTCCCCACTCCTCTTGGGCTTATATTGAAATCCTCTGACATTGTTCTTTACAAATCCTCGTTTTGTACAACTAATTTGTGACCGGTGTTTTGTTTCGCTCTCTCCATTCTCAGTCCTCGTTGCGCTTCCCTTGGTCGTACGTGTTCTTGTCTGCCGTTGTGTGTGCGACCAGCGCTTTGGGGGGCCTAGGGGCACAATCATCCGCTGGGACGCCAGCGAGCTCCACATCATCGTATACGTGCACGCCGTTAGCCTGGAAGTTACGAGATTAAAGGTGTATAAAGTTGTAATGGGCTATTTTTCTTACACAACTGCATCACGTCGCTTCAGAAGGCCTCAGGGGTCAGTAAATTATCAGAAAATGTTTATTCTGGAAGTGAACAAATCCTTTAAGTGCTAAAATCTGACCCAACAAAGTCCCTATATAAATGCCGTTCTGCTAAATGTCTATAAACCATGGGGGGTACACATATTTTACGTCATTTTTGATTACGATTACTTTTATTCGCGACGTTGATTCACATTCCCTATCAAGCAATTTTAATATTGTCAGCGATCCCCTAAACATCACATAAAAACAAGCATACAAAATGCTGTACATGTTGTCAGATGCGTGTGTGAGTGATGTAAGTGGGCGGCTCTGGCCACGTGCCGACACTCACATTTCTGAGTCTGCTAAAGCATGTGTTGGAGTAGGAGGATTTGCTGTAGCCAAGGCTTGAGGTACATGTGCTTATGTGTGAGTTAGTTACCTGGCAACGCGGAGATGAAGTCTCTCTGTAACATGGGTTTAAGGTATGAGTTTATATGGCCGTGCTGGTAGTGACACATGCGAGAAATCAGATGCTCCACAAACTCCACCTGATCCGATTCTGACCACTGATCAAACAGCTGGATGCACAGATCTTTCTCTTTCTCGAAATTCCCCTGTGACGTCCTCTTCCTCAAACCTGCCACTGAACAGTTCCCGAACTGGACACACAGACAATAAGACAGCGGCTGAGTGAAAATGAGAACACAGACATGCCAAAACTGACTTCACACCTGGGTTATTATAGTTAACTCAAAGTAAAACCATAAAAAATAAATAACTTGAAATAACAGAATAAATAAAAATAATAATAAATATAAAACAACTTTATTATTTTCCAAGCAGTTCCAAGGTCAAGGTCACGTTTATTTATATAGCACCTTATGCAATATAATAATAATACAAATTCCAAAAACAATAAAATCACAAAGTTTTAACTTAAAAAAAAAATTTAAACAAAATATCTCTATTCTAATCTAACTCAAAATCTAATTCAAAATATTAACAAAAAACAATAATAGTAGGTGTGTTATCTCAAGATCCTAAATAACACGGCTTCACAGTTCAAACCAAAGATTGATTGTATATAAAAAAAAATGTTAAAAACGAAAGTATTCATATTACTATTTATTCCTGGTGGAGGAGCAGGTTTTGTGATATATCTTATTTAATAATAGGAAAATGTATACACTATGGTTTAAATGGTTTTACTGCCTTGCACTATTCAAATGATCAATGGTATTCTAACATAGGGGTGGGCGATACAGCAAATGTATCACAATTTTTTTCAGGAAAATCACAATTCACGATTTTATCACGATTCTTTGTCATTATGTACAGTCAAACTAATTTCCCTATTTTAAAAACAAAACCTTACAAGGTAACAAAATATAAAATAAAAAAAGAATGGCAGACGTTTTTGGCCAAAGTGAACGAAGATTAAAAATCACTGTCATTATTTTATCTTTGTTATTAAAAAATAAGAAAAAACACTATATACAATTCAATTTTACATTGATTCTTATTAAAGCAACTGTTTTAAAGTTCTTCAGTCAAGAGCAGCGAGTAATTTTTTTCTTTGCGTTTTGTTGTTTTATTAACATTCAATTAATTATTTTGTGTTCAGCACAAGAGAGAAATTAATACAGGTTTGGGACAACATGAGAGTGAGTCAACTACCAGACAGAATTTTTTTTGGGTGAACTATTCTTTTAATGACAAGCGGCAGCATGTTTATTTCTATTAGTCTGCTGTCGCTTTAAGACCTGCATGCATCTAATATACAGGCACACATCCATTTTTCTCACACTTTTTACATTTACTTTAAACATAACCAACTGTGTTTATATGTAAACCTTATGTGTTTTGACAGATCGCGGAGACATTTTAATTGTCCACGATAAATCAATTCGTCCTTATGATTTTAACTAAATGTAGACTTTAAGACCCGCCAAAATATAATAGGATATACATGTATGGTTATATAATATATATATATATAATACTATATATATATATATATATATAGCTATATACATATAGAACACCCAACATGTATGTATATATTATATATATATATATATATATATATAATAATTTTATTGGAAATAAACATTAACTGAAATAAAAATAAAATTTCAACTAGTTGCCACGGAATACTTTTTTCTCATTTGTCACGCACGTCATTCAGCTTAATTTGAAATAGTTAATAAAAAACAAAATTGTTAAAACTAAAAAGAAAACAGAAAACATAAAGATAACACCTAATTCAAAATATTAACAAAAACTATTGATAGAAGCAATTATAGAAAAAATAACACTGCTACTTGGTCAACTAGTAAAACTAACAGTGTAAGCAGTAATTTATCTAAAAGTAAATGATAAATATTTTAATTAAATGCATTGCATACCTGTTGGTGCCACAAACATTTTGTTGTCTCTCTGCTCCCACTCGCTGTAGTGGAGCGGTGATGTAACATTATTCTTGGAAACAGTTTCAGCATTTCAGAAATAAAAGTCTATTTTTAAAATGCACACACATTACAGTGAAGCACAACAGTTACCGTACTTTGCTTTTGAACTGATCTCTTTTTATAAACTCGGAGGACAATTAAATTACCACATGACCTTGGTGTTTGTCAACAGCAGGTAATTCAGCTGGGAATTTTTATGTGGTGGGAGAAAAACTATTTCTGGATATTCGGGATTCGGACAGAAATAAAATCACTGACTAGCCCCTGTAAATGTAAATATCTCTCTTTTTCACACACACCTTAAACATTGTTGTCTTCTTTGGTGAGACGTCATCTGTGTTATTTTGTGACTCCATCACCGTCATGCTCTATAGAGAGACACAAGAGAGAGTGACAGGTGGTAAACATGTGTCTGGCTGAAAAACAGGTAAAGAATCGGTCCGAATAGTGCATTATGGGTAAAACATTCCAAACACAAGCAGTTTAACATGCACACAGAGACAGCAAACATAAACAAACAGATTCAGCTCTCAATAGCCTCTAATCTGATGTCTGTGAGAACAAACTTTGAATCTTCTGTCAGTTCCACTGCAACTATCACAAAAATAACAAATGTGGGAGGGGAGGAGTTTAAGGATGAGTGGGCGGAGCTTCATTTATGGCTGAACTGTTGCTTTAATTGGACTTGTCAGCTTGGTGTGTTTAAGCAGTCTTAATCACACACTTAAACACATGTACTGTGGCTTGAGTGACTTCATTCACACATAGAAATGTCTGACCATTTCTGTAGTAGAACAAAATATCAAAGTGAGCCTCTGTATCTGTGAGTTTCAAATGTAGCAGGATCTTTTCTCTTCACTAATGTTCATTCTATTTTTGAAGTTTAAATGTCTTTAAATCAGCTGGTATTTTGGTGGATTTAATGAATGTATGAAGTCAGTTCGGTCAGCTCAAGTGTAGAAATCCACATCAACTAGCAACATCATCCACTAACTAAGCACAAACAAACAATACTGACTGTCTGTTTCAACTGTATGAGCTGCCAGCTGAATGCGATTTTGGCAATAGAGTGTTCCAAAGATAATGGCATGATACGTGAATGTTTAGTTATACTATATTTTAGTTAGGGCTGCCGCCTAATAGTCGACTAACCTTTAGTCGACGAGAAGAGGCTTGGTTAACCAAAATGTATTAGTCGCAGAAAAAAAAACCGCTGGATTTTGTGGTAATACAGTACATCTAAACGCTCGCCTGTCATTCATCGACCTCAAATATGGCTTATCATCTGAAATATGTAAGTAGTAGCAACTTTACATGGCCGCTCAATCTAACGTTAAAAGGTTAGTTCACCCAAAAATGAAAACTCTGTCATTAATTACTCACCCTCATGTCGTTCCAAACCCGTAAGACCTTCGTTCGTCTTCAGAACACAAATTAAGATAATTTTTAATGAAATCTGAGAGCTTTCTAACCCTGCATAGACAGCAACGCAACTGTAATGTTCCCCAGTCCAGAAAGGTAGTTAGGACATTGTTAAAATATTCCATGTGACATCAGTGGTTCAACTTCAGTTTTGCAAAGCTACAAGAATACTTTTTGAGCGCAAAAGAAAAAAAAAAAAAGACTTTATTCAACAATTCTTCTCCCCAGAGTTACCGTCTTCCGCCATTTTAGAGAGTACCCAAGAGCGTAATCGACGTAATCAGCATAAATTAGAAAGGATAAGTGTCTGTGACCCGTAAAAAAAAAAAAAATACTAACATTTGTTTCCCAGGGATTAATTTTACATGCGCAAAAAGCAGCAAACAACAGAACACGAGGATTCACATGCTCATCATATCGCATCACGCACCTGCAGCGCTTCTGCGAGCGGAGAAAAACATAATAAAGCTAGGCTATAGGCCTATATATATAAAACGATAAATAGGCCTATACAAGAAATATATCTTTACTTAAATAATAAATTAAGAAAATTAAAGAAAAACAACAAGTAGCCTAGTACACAGAGTTTTGGTTAATTTTTGTGCTGCACGAAAGGAAACAGACGGCAGAAAGCGGCATCCTATTTTTCTTTAGGCTTATTTTACAAAAGCACAAAGATTTGTTTTTATTGTGAATATACACAAATAAAAGCAAACCTTTTACAATTCCAATTATCTTTAGGACTAAAAGGAGTAGTTTCTTTCACTGTTAGAAGGAAAAAACTCAAGTGATTGCGGCAGTGCTGCATGCGCGCACACAGTTAAGTTTTGCAGCCTGATCATTATCATAATAAAATACAATCAGTCAAACATGGGGGAAAAAAAAAAAAACTGTAGTAAAAAATAAAAAAGTAGTAAAATCTGTGCCGTTAAGTGTCATCACTGTACCGCCGTGATGTTATGCAAAACATTTTGTTTTACGTGGATATTGGAACGCAAGTGAAGTAGGCTACATAAATAATATTTGCCATTCAAATTCGAGGTTTCAGTTTCGTTTTAGCCTAAATTAATTTGCTTTGGCTTGTCGTTTATATTGCTATAGTTTCTTATATTTTTAATTCTTGTTCTTCTAAATACTGTTATTTGAAAGGATTTGTTGTGGCGTGAGGGGAACTAAAATAGCCTAGCTATGTTTACAGTGTTTATTATAATGTTTGTAAACATTTTGCGTCGGCATTAGGCCTATTTCTGAATGAAATAATAAAATGTGACTTATACCCGACTTGTTTTTTCCCCATTTTTCCCATTTTTTTTATATGCATAGTTTATTTTAACCATGCAGCAAACCTTTTTCAATATTTTGATAAATTACTTGATAAATAATTAAATGACTTTTTAAACAATTTAACTGATTGTATTAATCAGTCAAAATTCTTACGGTCGGTTAACCTGTTACAGTTGTGTTGCTGTCTATGGAGGGTCTGAGAGCTCTCACTTTCACAAACATATCTTAATTTGTGTTCCTAAGATGAACGAAGGTCTTATGGGTTTTGAACGACATGAGGGTGAGTAATTAATGACAGAATTTTCATTTTGGGGTGAACTAATCCTTTAACCTAGAAAAATGTGCGCTTTTCAAGTGTGAAAGCTGAACAGTTGCGAGCTCACAGCGTGACAGATGGAGGCACCGGTGCGCTCACTTGCTCTTAAAATACTCCGTCATTTTGGTCATACGAATAAGAGTAATACATCTTTCGAATCTGTAAAGCCTCTACGTTTATTTGTGTGCATTCACGATAACAACAAAACATTGTGCTTTTGTAAAATAATGAAAGCAATCAGGATGCGCTTTCTGCCGTCTCGGCCTCTGTGAACTTGAGTGTAAAACTCTGTGTATGCTTGCCTTACAGACATAAAAAAATGTCTATAGAGAGTGAAATGTCTACTTTCAAATTAAACAATTCAAATCAGAAAAAACAAATATTCTCAGATTATGTAATCCATATGGAACTTGCATGCAGGCGCATTCACTACTGTGGAGATGACGAGTCAGTGTCGCCGAATTAATATCTTAAGCCGAAATCACAGAAAACACTAGTTTATCAATAGGTTATTAAAATGTTAATGCAGTCTCCTTACTGTTTTTCCCTGATTCATTCATAATCATTACTTCTGCTTGTGCGCTGTGGCAAGCTTTATGCGTGTGCGCTTGAGCGCTTATTAGGCTATGTAGGCAATTAAAGGCTCATTATAATAATTTAAATGGTTTATTAATAAACGTGCGATTCGTCGACTAATGCTTAAAATGAAGGACTACTAGTTGACCAGAAAAATCTTTAGTCGAGGGCAGCCCTAATTTTAGTTATACTGAACTTTTTTTATCTACACTTTTTTGGTAAAAATGGAATTATACGTTTATTTATAATAAACACTTCTCTACTTCATCTACGTCAGCGCAATGCATTATGGGATTAGAACAGAGCAATCACTATCAAAAGTTTGGAATTATTAATACTGTAAAAAATTAACATTGTGAATATTATTACAATGTCACTAGTGTTTGTGTAAATATGTTTGTAAAATGTAATTTATTCCTTGATTAAAAAGCTGTATTTCAGCATCATTACTCCAGTCTCAGTGTCCACATGATCCTTCAGAAATCATTCTAATATGCTGATTTGCTGCTCAAGAAATATTTCTGATTATTATCATTGTTGAAAACATTATATTTTTGTGGAAACCTTGATACATTTTATTTTCTGGATTCTTTGATGAATAGAAATGTCAAAAGAACTGCATTTATTTCAAATAGAAAACATTTGCAAGATGTCCTTTTACTGTCCTTTTGATCAATTTAATGCATACTCACTTACTTTAAATGAAATGGTCCTGACCCTAAAATACTATCAGGGGCACTTTAGGATTGATTAAAATTGGATTGTTCTGTTTAATAAACTTTTAATGCATGTGTGTGTTTCTCAATAGAAAAAGTTCAGATATGAGATGGTAAGACTAAAGCAGACACAGACAGACAGGCAAGCAGAGAAAGAGAGAGAGAGAGTGGCAAAAGAAAGACAGGTGCTGTGCTCTTCAGCAGTTCCTTTTCTGTTTTCTCACAAAAAAAAAAAACAGGCCAATTATGCTGACTGAATTACAGCTCAGTAAACTAAGACATCTACGAATTTAAAGATCAGCCTTTTATATCACATCTAGAGACAAGAAGCCAAACACACATACACACATCCAGTGCATGAGACGGACAGAAAGACGGGAGGAGCGGAGAGAAGAGGAGAGCAGAACCTGGTTGGTTGCCGGGCGGAACGGGAGCTCTGCAGGCATCTGAGAGCACACACGACCTCTGCCACCGACGAACAACCCAGCCGACGAACGAGGCAAAAAAGAACCACTGTGTGAGAGAGAGAAGAGAGATAGAGAGAGAGCGAGAGAAGAGAGAGATAGATGAGGAGAGAGAGAGAGAGAGAGATAATAGATGGAATATGAGGTAACAGATTGGAAGATGCCATAAGAAAGTATATAACAGAAGGCAAAACAGAGCGAGAAAAGAAGGAAAGAACAAACAAAAGACCAGACCAACAAAAGAAAGTCAGAACGAAAGAAACAGTAAACCAAGGAGGAAAACAATGAAAGACAGAAAGAAAAGAACAAACAACGGACAAGACAGAAAGAATGAATATATCGATGAACAAAGAAGGAATAAGCAAACAAACATAGAAAAAATAAACAACAAAAATGATTGAAAAAGAAAGAAAGAAAGAAAGAAAAAAAAAAAAAAAGCAGCAAATAACCGTAGTAGTGAAGTGAGGGTACAAGTGAAACGGTGTGAAAAAGAGAAAAGAGTAGAGTCAGTGAGGAAAGTGAGAGGAAAAAACAGTATTAGAGCAACAGTGAGCAACACACACACACACACTCCTGCAGACAGTGTTTTACATGGACCAACAAACACAATTATGAGTAGGTGGAAAGACGGCGTGGCCTATTAGGCTCCTCCCCTTCTGCACTCCATTCAAATATGAGCTATGGATATGTGAACACAAACTTTAC
Organism: Sinocyclocheilus anophthalmus; assembly: GCA_018155175.1. Taxonomy (NCBI): domain Eukaryota; kingdom Metazoa; phylum Chordata; class Actinopteri; order Cypriniformes; family Cyprinidae; genus Sinocyclocheilus; species Sinocyclocheilus anophthalmus. Next base: position 10,354 of record JADLZN010009773.1, read on the forward strand.
ACACTCAAGACATTCATGCTCTAGTGCTGAGCTGTGTGTTTGTGCATGACACTCAATGAAGCCTAAAGTCAAATTTAAAGATGGTAAATTGCTTATTTATTTTACCCTTTTTAATTATTTTGTTTTTATTCAAATGTATCTATTATTTATATTATCATAATTTATTTATATTTTATATTTAATTATTTATTTAATTATATTATTTAAATTCAACTAAAATTGAGCTAGTTTGCTAACATTGTTTTTTAAACCTTAAATTTAAAGATGGCAACTATTTAATTAAAAAAAATTATTATTTAAAATGAGTTATCTTATGATTAGTTTTAATTAATTCAATATTCAATCATTAATATATATTTGTAATGTACTTTTGATCCATTTATTCAGCATACATACATAATAAAATGTAATAATTTTGACAATATATATATTATATATATAATATATATATATATCTATATATATATATATTATATCTACACACACCACACAACACACACACATACATACACACACAAGTAAGAGCCAACATTTAAACATTACTATTATTTGATTTAAATTTTTAACACCTGCGCTCATTGGATATGCTAGTACACCTTAAAAGGGAAGTGCACCTAAAAATGAAAATTCCTGTCATTTACTCACCTTCCAGTAATTCCAAACCTGTATGATGCGTTTCTTGTTGAACACAAAGAACTTTTGTAACCAAACAGCTGCGGTCCCCACTGACTTTCCATAGTGTGAAACAACATGTGGGCCAAAAGTCTTCAGTACCCATTTTCTTCAAAATATCTTATTTTGTGTTGTTTAGAACAAAGCGGAGTATAAATTATGAATTTTCATTTTTGTGTAAAATATCCCTTTACACTGTAAGACATTTTGGCCATTTCATGTTTGACTATTTTACTAGACCTCACACTAATAATAACCATTCATAGATCTGCATCCAAAACTCCAAATCCCATTCAAAACAAACCAGGCACTGTGTCTCCAGGCAGCTGGCCTTTAACAGAGAGGCTGTTGTTAAACTCAACCTAGCATGGCCCCAGATGAAGACTAGCATAATCATGACAGATCTAGAGAGACTGAACTAGTTGTTCAGTGGTTACACCCTCTTGTCCAACTATGCATGACCTATCAGGGGACAGAGGTGTAGAAATAATAGTGCACGTGCCAGTTTAGTAAATGTGAATAGCATAAACATTACTAATTAGTCATTTATTAGATGTTTTTATGCAAAGTGGACAATGTCATAAGCATGAATAGACTTTGTAACACATGATGCTTATAGACAGCACATTATAACTACATATAGAGTATAACCTATAATAATAAACACAAATACTGTGATAAATGAAGCACATAAACTGTATGTAATGATATCCAGGACACATATAAGAGGTATTAATACATATTAGGCTGTTTACATAGTGAATGAATGGCATATCGGTTGTGTAGTAGGGCATATGAAGCGCATACAGATTCTGTATATTTGGATTCTACATATAGATACGCACATATGAACTGTATGTGATATATGAGACTATATAGAGTGTGAAAAATTAAGCGTAAATAGACGATATGTGCCATATAGATTGCATATGCATATATTGTTTGAAGCACATATAGACTGTGTCATATGTGAAGCATAGACTGGATGAAATGTATGAAAAGTAAATATATTTTGCATCAGATTTATAAAGCACATATAGATGGTTTAATAAATTAAGCTCATACAGACAAAATGTTATAGGAGGCGCTTATAGACTTACATATGTTCATACAGACAATGTGAAATATTAAGCACAACTAGATTGTTTTATATATGAAGCGCATATAGATTGTTTTATATGTGAAGCTTGTATAGTAGATTATTTAATATATGAAGCGCATATAGATTGTTTTATATGTGAAGCTTGTATAGTAGATTATTTAATATATGAAGCGCATATAGATTGTTTTATATATGAAGCGTGTATAGATTATTTAATATATGAAGCACATATAGATCCGATGTGATTTATGAAGAACATACAAATTGTTTAATAATGAAGTGAGCACGGATTGTTTAACATATGAAGCTCATATTAACTACATGCGTTATGAGGCACATATACATTACTTAATATATGAAACTCGTGATCAATGAAGCTCGAGTATAGCGAATACAGGCAATGTGATATAGCCTACCAAACGCGTATACACGGTTTAATGCATGAATCACGTATATTAGTAGCTATATGAAGCGAATATAAACTGTGATATATCAAACGCGTATAAGACTATTTCATATATGAATCACACACACACACACACACACACAGCGCATGTAGACTATATACACAACACACATGAAGTGCATATGCGATATCTGAATCACAAACAGACTGTATACACCAGGGCAAGTGCATATGTGTATGATATGTAAAGCGCATAACCACTGTGATATACGACGCGCGCTGTGGCGCAGCGGTGCCGCAATGATCCTCCAGCGAACACAAACCTCGACATTCATACGCCACACTCTCGTCAAACCATGAGCGAAAAGTCGGTTTGATGACAAAACTTGAATCAATCCTTACAGCGCAACATGATAGCAGCCGATTGTTTTGTATCGATTCGGGCCGCCGCTGTGTTTTGTCCTCCTCCTTCTCTAGCCCGCGTTATACTGCGTTACAACAAACACAAACATCCGCACCCGCGCGAGCATCACACATTCAGACCGTGTCGTGTATGTTGTTCCGCACGCACCATCAGCTCCAGGGTTTTGTCCTCCATGTCCGGATCCATATTATTGTTGTTCTTCTGGTTGAACCCATCCATGAAAATGGAAACCCGTCCGTGAACCCGAGCGAAGAGAGAAACAACAAACGCCTACAAAACATGGAGCCACGCCGACATTACAGCAGAATAAGAGTCCTAGGCCACAGTGGCACTCACACTTAATAAAACAAGTCCAGTTGTTTTAAATGAGTTACAACGCCGACTCATTGATTGGATAATATTTATAAAATATTTTAATTTACTTTCCATTTAAAAAAAAAAAAGGCGAAAGATAATTGCAAACACTGGGAAATAGGATTAGATATGGTTAAATGTTCAGCAAAAACAATTTAAAACAAATAAAATAAAAAAAGAAATATGTTAACAATACTACAAAAAGTCAATATATCATGAGTAAATTATAGCAAAGAATACGATAATAAGAATAATTAGGGCGCTGCGTGGTACATGGGTTTGCACAATTTAGTTTTTTGATAAGCCATAACTTCTGTTATAACCTCTAAAATAATACAATTAATAATATATTACTCGATTTCAATAATATTTTATGTAACTATATTTCAACTATACACATTATATATTTTATTTGGCACTAGTCTTCGAATTTCAGGTCCTTAAACAGAAATCTAATTAAGAGTACACACAGACAACAGTCTGCAAGTTTGTATTTTGCAAAAATCGTTTTAATCTTTACTAAATTGTGTTTTACATCAGAGGTTTTCCATTTTTCAGATGCCCCCCCAAAAAATATGAATTTTTTTTTATTTTGAAAAAATTTTCCTCATGCTATGGACCCCCGGGCCCTAAAATATAAAAGGCAAATTAATATAGATATATATAAAGAATATCATAATATATTTTTTTTTTTTTTAATTTAAAAAAAACAAAATTACTCATGTGACAAATACTATACATATGAACAATTCTTCTGGATTTTGAAAATTGGAAAAATGATCTTCCATTACAATATATTTTTAAGATTTAATAATCCCTATAGTAATGTTAGATGTATTATTTAATCAAATTTGATTGACAATACTTTTATTTCTTTAAGTAAAATGTTATGTAATCAAATTTGTATTAATTTATTTTTAGAATTTTTCTCGAAACTTTTCCAGACACCTGTCAATTTTGATTTCAAAAGCCTTAGAAAAATCTGTACGTTATAAAAACCTGTACATTGATTTAAAATTGACTAATAATATTCACTATATTTCTTAACTGGTGTAATAAAAAGAATAAGGAAAAACGTTTTTTGCAGTAGTGTTCATATAGTACGATACAGCAACATAATTATTCTAAAAATGCTCAAATGTAAAAATCTAGAACCACAAAATAAGATTTCAGATATGAACGGTACATTTTTGGGGAATATACAGAGCACACATCGGTAAAACACCAATAGAAGGCAGCAGGTTTCAGCATTTTCAAATTTATTTTATTTTCCCCCTATTCGTTACAGAAACCCATGTAAAAAATACCACACTGTCATAAAATACAGCAGCAGCAATTGCCAATTTAAAAAAAAAAAAATTAAGAGAACTAAAGGAAGAGAACTAGTGGTGGATTTACGGTGGAAAAAGTAGGGAGAAGAAAAACAGGGAACAGAGGATAAAAAGAAAAATAAACTTATTTCAAAACAATCTGAAGGTTCCAGCGACTTTAATTCAAACAGAGGAAGAGAATAAACAAATGAGTCCTGTCCAATCAGAACGCTCTAAAGGCAGGGCTGTTTAATTATTCATGAACGGCTCTGTCCTTCATTTGACTGACAAAGGACACACTTCTCAAACTGTTTTTTTTTTTTTTTTTTTTTTTTGGTGAGAAAGAACCATTTTTTTCTCATTCCATAATTCCTCAAATCTTCATTGATTTCTCTCTAGCTCATTCTTGACTACCTAGTAGTCATCCAAATCAAAAAACTCCTCATCATCTTCCTGGTAATCCAACCCCTGGAAATCCACTCGGTACCGCAAAATACCTAATAGAGAGACACATTTTGGTAAAAAGAAATTTAATAAAATAACAATAATAAGATTGTATATCAACATTTGGATCATTTTCCGTTTATAAACAAATCTAGATTCAGCGTCCGCTCACCTCCGATTCCTCCGAAACCCTTGACGAACTGCGATCCCTCTTGACTTTTATCCGTCACTATCTCCAGAGCCGCTCCAAACTTCTTATAGCTGTTGGCGAACCACTCCAGCAGCGGCACGCACTCGATGAGCTCGTGTTCCTGACCCGTCTGACCCGCACAACAACACAACAAACACACAATCAAACATTACACCTGTCAGAAATGACCAGGGCTGTCAACTGTGTAAAAGTGTTATGATAATGAACTGCATGGTGTGCATATAATCCAAATGATCTGCAAATTACTGCATATCTTCATTTGAGGACTTTTCTTTACAAATGTAAAAAGATGAACACATACATACATACATACTATCATAGAAATGATTTGAGAATACCTAATTTTAATCTGCAGGGGACTGATGATTAAAGTATTCTAATATGTGGCATCTTTTTCAAAAAAAAAAAAAAAAAAAAAATTCCCTTTTATCTTCAACTCAATTCAAAAAAAAAAAAATAACATCTCAGTTTTATTATAACACTTATTTAAAACTACAAGTTGACCAAATTCTTCACAAGTACAAGTTACAAATGTAAAAAAAAGTAACAAGACTCAATCCAGCTAATCTACCAAATCGCCACGTAATCGAAAAGCCACTCTGCCAGAACAAAAACATGAGAACTAAAAAGAACTAAAATTATAACACATGAATGAATAAGACTACAACGGTAATGTATAAAATATATATATAAAATTTTTTTTTACAAAAACTAATAGTAAGAAGAATGCCAAAAGCAAACAAATTACTAAAAATGTAACGGTTTAAGGTCACAAGTGAAACTACAAATATGACATACAATCCATTTAAAATGTGAATAAAACTATAAAAATGTAACTGGACAAACACAAACTTTTGACACAGATACACATACACACACACACACACCCACACAACACACACACCTCTTTGTCTTTAGTGCGATTTGTCCTTCCCTTGTTCTGGGACAAATAAAGGACGTTCTCCTGAAACACAGAGACACAGCGTGATGAGACATTCCAGAACCTCCAATCTCTTACTATCTGTTGAACAACATCCTTCAGAAAAAAGAAACCTGTGAAGTTTACACTGAACACACTGACACACCGCACTTGACGGCCAAGAGGCGTCTGACTAGAGAGAGAATCACAAGTTAGCTGTTATTAAAAAGTAATTGTCACTGGAATAGGGCTGAACGATAAAACGAAATGGAATCGATATCGCGATTCGATAGAAGCTGCGATTATCATGCGTATCTTTCGGTGAAGCACGTTTCTGTGATCAGCAGTAAATCTCCATCCTAAGGCCAGAGGGCGCTCTCGTGCTGAACTCCAAATACACCTTGCAGAAGAAACCCAGAAAGTGCCTATCGCTGCAGCTGAATAAACATAAGATTCAACTGCTTTCATTGATTCAACTTGACTAATAAACACACAACTACGACAATAAATGGTTTATCCGAGTTCGTCTTATTATAACTTTTATTATAATAAAGTATATAATAATGCAATGCCTTTATCACTGCTTAAATACTAGGAAATATGCTGAGTGTTCCTAGAAGCCACATCATCTCACTGAAGGATTTATTTCAAACATTCGACTGACATTATGAAGTGAGTTTGGTGTAAAATTTTTATTAAATGTGGTATTTTCACATGCTGTCAGATGGAGCAGCATTTACTACACAGAGCGCCGTAGTTCACTGATAAGCTATGCAAACAGCTGTCATTATCGCAAACGATTTCGAACGCGCAATAAATCGTCTGCGATTTTTTTTTGCGTAACTTGTCAGTGAACTACTGCTATGTGTAGTAAATTCTGCTCCATGTGAAAACACGTGATGATGATTTCCTGCTGATTACAGAACCGGCTTTACTAACAAAATCTCATTCGATTAATCGTGCAGCCCTACACTGGAACACAGGATTGACAAATCAGAAGACAGGAATGGTCCATATTATAATTTCTGATGTGATTTAATTAGATTCAATTATTTCAAATAAGATCGGAAGTGTCCATATTATAGTTTATGATGTGATTTAATTTGAAGTATTTAAGTATTTATTTAAATTTCAAATTCAATTTTGAAATAAGAACGGAAGTGTCCATATCATATTTTCTGGCATGATTTAAAATGTGAAGCTTGAAATAGGAGTACTTTCTATTATAATCCAGGAATAATAATTTCTGATGTGATTTAATTATTTGAACTGCACTGTAAGTAGGTGACAGGCACGTGAAAATATCTTGAATCTGAGACTTGTTGTTAATAAACGTGTCCCGTGTGTGTCTCTTTACCGTTCTCCGAGCCGTTGACCTCCGCGCCGTGCAATCTCAGGACGTATCTCATCGTCTCCAAGTTTTCATAGACGATGAGAATTTCAGCGGCTCCCATTTCCAGCGCCTTCAGTGTGTCGTCCACACCGAAACAATACTTCCCTGTGTCCTGACTGATCTCATCGAAGTATCGCCCTGAGACACAGAACACCGCTATTAATGCTTTCAACTCCATTTAGGTTAGCAAACTACTGAAACATTTGATTTAGTTCCTCATGTATGACAACCTAAATGGGCTTTTAGAATTTCTAAAGAAAACAGAGTATCTGGAGAATTTGTAAAGTTAATTTTAAGGCTTTTTAGGACGAATACAATCTCAAAATAAATTATGTAGCTCAGAATTTTTTTGTTTTTATTTATTTATTTATTTTACACCATTCCCCTGACTAGGGTACCAGCAATTTAAATATGATCAAAAATACTTAAGAATGTGAAATATTACAGTATTACAATTTAATATAAGTTCTCTCTATGTTGAGTACATTATAAATGTAATTTATTTCCTGTGTAGCATGCTGAATGTTCACTCATGACTCCACATTCTTCAGAGCCACTGATCACAATCAGAAATCCATTCTAATATGCTGTATTTAATCAAATAAATGTAGCCTTTTGAGCAGAATTCACTTCTTTTACTAGTAGCGTTCATAGCAGTATGTACCGATATTGTGTATCAATACAATCAAATTAGGGGCATCGATATTGGATTTTGGTTAATTAAAAGGAATTGTTTTTAAAAATATGCAATAAAAAGATTATTGTTTTATGGTATTTGTGGTTGTTTTTATTTTTTATTAAATTCCAATGTAACCAAAAAGACATAATACATAAGCGGACTTTAATTATATGCACCCTCGACTCTTATTTTGAACTTTCTATGTTCCAGCTGATAAAATTTGCACTCTTACAACCATCTAAAACATATTACAATATAAACACATAACTCATTAACAGTAAATTATAATCGATCACTTGATTGAAAGTTTTGACTTTGAATGTAGTGATCACATAATTCGTGATAGGTTGTACTTGTATATGGTGTGTTACAAGCTCTTGGTGCATAAATTAGATCTGTAAAGTTGCAAAGACTAAATCCAAAGAGATAATTCTTTATAAAAGTTAAGACTCGTCCACCCCTCCTAAAACACCTCATTCAAACACGCCCCCACAAATCTACATCACTGTGTGGGAATATTTGCATAACACCGCCTAAATGTTCACGCAAAGAAAGATGTAGGTGACTTTTGGCGCTTTTCCACTGCGTGGTACGAGTCGGCTCGGCACTGCTCAGTACGGCACGGCTTGTTTGCGTTTCCACGGCAGTTTCGTACTGCTTTAGAGTGGGCGAGATATTCACATGTCGTTATAGTTTGCCGCCGCCTCTACTGCCGGAACTCCTAAAAACGTTTACATTCCGCTCACCCCTCAAGCTCGTCGCTGGTCCCTCCTTCTGTCTGTCTATCAACGAGAGTAACGTCTGTACTCTCAACAGACAACAACAACTATTTTTTTTGTTTGTTTAAAAACAGGTGCGCTCCGTTCAAACAGTTGCTTTCGGGTCCTCACCGGCTGTTCGATCTAATCATAGCGTTCGTTGTGTCTCTGTGTCCGTAAGTGTCAGTACGCAGAAGTGACGATCGGCTCCGGCAACGCGTGATCAGCAGATTTTACCACTTCTGTTTTGGTAACGGTAAGTCCTTTGGAACCTCAACTGAGGTGGTACTGGGGAAAAAGGGTACCAGGTACCAGATAATACTGTACCATGGAAAACCCCCCAAAGTGAAGCTTACCGTGCCGGACCATGCAGGGAAAAGCGCCATTTTGATTCTCGCTGTAGTTTGTGCGTTTGCCTATGTCGTGAATGCTGTGTGTTTCGTTTGAAGCGAACTAGCTTGTTTGCCTCCACAAGAGGGCACAACGTAGAACTCATGGTTTAAGTTGAAGATTTACAAACTGTTCCAAACATTTCAAACCAAATATTCGTGTTGTGCCACGCATTTAACAGAGGCTGTTTCCTGAACCTACAATTTCCTTCTGTTCTACTTACAAACTTAGTGTATGTTTCAATATTAATAAAGAATTTGCCACTGGGGGGATGATTCAAACGTGAGTGTTGAGCAGTGTAGAGTAGCGCTTTGTTGTTTGTCATTTCTCCGATCAAAAATGCAGACATGATTTTATGTTTACGCGTCGCGACAGAGGGTGGGGGGGGGACTCAACGCAACGTGTAAAAAGACATTATAAGTCATTATAATCCGTAATTATGTCCCCACTGGATGCAACAAATGCCTCGTTTATAATGGGTTTTAATGTTTTTGTCTCATCGCACCGGGACACGGCATCAACAGTATGGTAAGGGGCGTAACATTTCTGTCACACGCCTACGCACTGGGAAGCTGGCCAATCAGAGCACACCTCGCTTTTTTGAACGATGAGCTTTGTAAAAATCTACACGTTGCAGAAAGGCGGGGCCTGAGACACAATAATGTACAGTATGTAGAAAATAATGTGTTTTTTGAACCTTAAACCGCATAAACATTGCATTACACCAACTACACAAAATAATGTTCTTTTTAGTAACGTCATATGACCCTTTAAGACTTTTTTTAATAGTATTTAAGCGATAGTTCAAACACGCCAAAAATAGAAGTTGGTGAACCAACACTTGACTTCCATTGAGGGAAAAAAAAATACTTGAAAACAATGGGAACCAAACAAATGGAAACCAAAAATCTTCTTTTAGTGCTCCACCGTATACAGCAACTTGGCTCGATGGTGATTAGCCGCTGAAAGAATTTTTATTTTGGGGTGAACTATCCCTTTAAGATATTAAATTTGATGAAATTAGAATTTTCTTTCAGGGGTTTGAACGAGGAAAACTTGTGTTGCTAAATGGTTGTTTGGTTATAGAATGATTTCTGAATGCAGAATTAGACTGTGCTCTTGTTAGAGATGCATATGATACAGAATTGCATCTTTGTGAGAATTAACATTTACCTACCTATTAATTTTTTCTCCTGTATGAATTTGACGTTGGACAGGACCTCAGTGGACAGTTCGATGGCCTGATTGAAGCCATTTTCTCCTCCGTAAGAGATGTCGACCAGCTTCAACACTTTCACCTGTAACCTCTGCAACCAATCAGAAACAACAAACTGATGTTAGAAAGTCAGACTTCAGCCAATCACAAAGAAACTGCAATTCAGTCACTTCCAATAATAGACCATGTACAGAACAAAATAATTCTCTTAATATTTCTACATATTTCTCTTAACAATGACTTTATAGAAAGTGAATTCAACTAATCAGAGACCAACAACAACTACCAACCAATCCACTTTCTTTCTTACCGGGTCGAACATGTCTGATTGGCTGAGCTCTGTTTTGAAATCTGCAGATCCAGCCAGCACCAGTCCGGCCACGTTGACTTTATCGTTGGACACAAAGAGCTGCACGGCCGTCTCTGCCACCTTCCGCACGTAATTATGTCTCTTCTCCATCCTTAACCGAGCGAAACGCAACGCAGACTGACCTCCTCTTCCTGAGAGAGAAAATCATATGTTTATATGCATTTAATTCTATAGAATAACATTAAACAAGAAAACACCAGACAAAAAAAAAAACGAGTGAAGGATGACACGGAATTTTATTTTAGCCTTATAGTCCATTACATTTCACTAATTTATGGCATTTAATTCTAACATTAAAAGGGTAATAATTAGAAAGATAGCCAGATTTCAAATGTTTATGCAAGAAGTACATACATCTCATCTATTTTAAAAATAAAATGTTAAAATAAATTAAAGGCGGTCTCTTGCTTTTTTTATTCCTGACGCATTCATAATTATTCTTCTTCTGCCAGTGCGCTGTGGAAAGTTTTATGCATGCACTTGAGCGCTGATAGGCTATAGGCAATTAAAGGCTCATTATTATGAATTATATGGTTTATTAATATAAACTTACGATTAGTCGATTAATTGCTAAAAATGAACGACTACTAGTTGACTAGAAAAATCTTTCGTCGAGGGCAGCCCTAGTGATTACCGTGTTTTTTGGGCAGGTCCACAGTGAATTTGTGCAGCACTTCTCTGGTGTTTCCCTGTAGAGTCCCGAACAGAGCTCCACTACCATCAGGTTAGGTTGGTCAGCCAGATCTGAGTAGCACTTATTAAAGGTGAAGTATGTCATTTCTGTGCCACTAAAACGCACTAAACGAAAATACAAAAATAACTTGATTTATACTTTTTTCTTTTTCAAAGAAAATATGTGGTGCATGCCTGTGCTGAAACCACCAATGCTAGGGTGCAGTTAATGCAGATTCTAGAGTTTTCTGAACTGTTTTTAGTTACTACTGTAGTGTGGTTGATAAGGTTGTTCTGGGGGGTTGCTAGGTTGTTATTTACAGGTCTAAGCAAAGTGAGTTGACCACCAAGTGTCAGGTCCCTCCTACAATGCAAGTCCACCAGATTTTTTTCACAAATTTTATCATCCACCAGGGAAAAAGTCATTGTTTAGAAAAGTAACAGCACAAAAAGCTACATCAGCCGATCTCAACCTATCTCAACTATCAATATTATTACAGCATTACATTATTTTTTAATTATATCTATACGTAGGTTTATTTTATGACTTTATGAATGCTTATTTAAAACTGTCTTTGGGAATTAAAAAAATTCTAGAGTAAAAAATATTTAAAAAGTAATTTAATAAAATGAATGAATTAAATGAAATGATATAAAAGAACAAAACATAACTTAAAATACTAGTGTAAAAAAATTTAATATTAAAAAGTTATTAAAATGATTAAATCTTTTTAAATCATTTTACAATTGTTGTTTTTGCATGTTAAACATATTTAAAAAAAAAAAAAAAATAAACATGCAAAAAATGTATCTTAATATTTCCCTTTTTTAATTATTTGACTAAATATGACAATGGGCTGGCTGCATAAACTGCTTAGACTAGTCTTAAAAAGTCATCATCTATGATTTTTTTTTTTTTAAAGACTTGGTGCATACTTCTTAAAGTCTGTTTACAACAAATGGAAGTCGTGGCCTAATGGTTAGAGACTCGGACTCGTAACCCAAAGGCTGCGGTTGGTTCTTCAAAAAAAATCAACCGGCAAGGGATTGTAGGTGGGGGGAGTGAATGTACAGCACTCTCTCCCCCTTCAATACCACGACTGAGGTGCCCTTGAGCAAGGCACCGAACCCCCAACTGCTCCCTGAGCGCCGCAGCAAAAAATGGCTGCCCACTGCTCCGGGTGTATGTGTGTTCACTGCTGTGTGTGCACTGCTGTAGTTGGGCACTTTGGATGGGATAAATGCAGAGTACTAATTCCTAGTATGGGTCACCATATTTGGCCACATGTCACGTCACTCACTTACGTCACTTAAAAAAAGACAGATTGGCCCATTTTGAGTCAGAAAAGTAATACCGATTACCTCTTGGCTGCTAGTTGGTCAAACTATTTCTTAAGACTTAAGTCTTAACATAATGGCTATGTTTATGCAACTGGCCCACTGTGTCTTTAAGTAAAAACTTTAAATTCTAAAGTTTGAAGTATGTGGATTACATGCGGCTAGCTGGCTGGCAAGCATACACCAGCCAATACAGCTAAATGAGATAGGGTAGAGCACACAAGACTGCATTTGTTTTTCTAGCCTCTCAGACACTGATATGTTTATCAGTCTGAGAATCTACCAAATTCTCAGTAGATCTACAGCTTACCTGAACTCTTCCACCATGGCGAACATTTCATATACAGAAAATTATTGGCTGGGACACAGAGGAAACAGCTCAAGCCAGAGGTTGAAGTATACCAATCTTCAATGTTTGTCCAACCACAGCGGCTGCATTTAACAGTGACGGGAGTATAAATGTTTACTGAAGGAGCCTTAATCGTTGGAATGTTTCCAAAAGCTTCAGGCGACTCAGTGGGATGGTCACGGACATGAAGCGCTGCCAAAATCCGATGGCATAAAATTTTGGACTCACTTAGATCATGGACAGAAATTATATAGACAAAAGACAACAGTGCTTTGTTATGATATAGCTGGATCATGGAACTTTCATAACCCTTGGCCATCTGCAGTCGACAGGCATAGGAGATGTGCCAATGAGATTGGCCAAAGTTTGTTCTAGCAGAACAAAAAACAATATCTGTGAGCTTTGTAAGATGAAACTAGAACTACACGCTGCAATAAAAACCAAAAGACTTCATATTGGTATCATATTGAATAAATCCAATATTCTGTCAAGGTTCTCTCAAGAGGGGGGGGGGGACAATGACTGACCGAGCATGCAATAAAAGACCCTGAAAGCAATACTGTTTGAGAATCACTAAGAGCGCCGTGATAAAAGGCCGTTAAAAAATAATCAAAGAATTGCGATGGAGAACACAAACACAACAACAGCAACCCTGGAATGTAACTGTATTGACAGCAAGGCATTAGGCGCTGAATGAGCTGTCACAACATAAATAATGTTGGCAAACCCTACAAACAAGCCAGGAAAATGCTATTAGGTCTGGAAAGGTCTATTTATCCAAGGATAAAGGCGGCTTTGAACTATTGGCAGCGCTCAAATCACTTCTGTAAAGGCAACTCAATACAGTAGCTGGTCTTAATCCCGCTCAAACGCAAGGGAGGAATATCTATACACTCTCATCTCATTGGTTAAGGACAGCCAGAACTGATTTTTCCCACTCTCTTCCCTTTCCCCTGCCTTCATTTACTGAAGAAGCGCAGCATCAACAGCTACGCAGAAAGCCACACTGGACTCCTATTTTGTGTCTGAAAACAAGGCCCTCAAATTCAATCCATGTTGAGAAGATTAAGAGGCTCTTCAATGGCGTTCCATATGGCTACAAGTTGCTTGCCTCTCTCCGGTCTGAAAGGGCTTGAAATACCGAGCCAAGGGACTGGAGTACCTGTCTCTAGGAGATAAAGTAAAAATGCTGTCTATTTTCGGTTAAACATACATCAATGGCACAGAAATGGATGAAACTATGGAATAGGTAGTTGCCTTGTGCTCTAGGACTGATTCGTTTGCATAAAGAAGGTTTTTAAAGTGCATTGAAATAACACATGTGAACACATAGGAACGAAGATCTATTCTGGTACAGGAATATCACACTAGTTCCTCTGTCAGTTCCTATATTAAAATGATTCAGGTCTTTAAACAGGGCAACTTCCTTAATCTTTCTTTAGCTTCATTATTCAGAAAAAAATAAAAAATAAAATAAAATCCCTCCTCTTAATACCACCTACTAGCAATAGTAAGTAGCAAATCACTGTTTTGCTGAATAAGGACAAGCCCTTTGATAAGCATGAAGATCTATTTTGAGGTATTCTGGTACAGGAATATCATTTGTTCCTTTGTTAGTTTCTGTATTAAAATGACTCTGGTCTCTAAACAGGGTTAACTTCCTTAATATTTCTTACATTATTCAGATCGTCAGATCCAATCTATGCTATATGGCTTTAATGGGGTGCCACAACAACAACTAATGTCACAGATTCTCTATCATAGTGGAAGATTAAATAAAAGCTTAAATGAAATGGATTTCTTTTATTTAAATTTTTTTAAATAAAAGGCTAAACCATTTGTATTGCCTCACCCAGCTTTTTGTTTCAATAAGAAATCAACAAAGAAAAGTGGGTTCACCAAACTAAAATCTGAAGGAGCTATAGAGTCTGGATTCACCTTCAAGGCTCAGAAAGCATGAAAGGGATCTGTCCTTTCGCTGGAGCACTATCTGACCCGTGTGATCTGTTTGAGGGATGCTGCTGGAAGAGCCTTGCATCAGTGAGCCTGTCTTCATCATTTCAACACTCCAGGTCTGGCAGCGATGCTGAAATCAAATGCAACTCCTTATCTTAGCCATAAGCTCTGACAGACAAGTGGAGAAGAGGACGATGAGCAGCCATTATCGGTTTTTCAGATGGCTGAATTTTAATCGACTCAAAGGTAAGACTAGCACAACATACACAGTGGAAAACACCCCACAGGTTTTCACTATAAATAGCTGCCATCGCTCTACTCCAGAAACGGGATTCTTCATTCATGACTCCACCACAGGCTGCATATAGTACAACACAGCACACTTTTAGGAAAATCAATTCAAACCTCATTTTACGTCTCTTAGCATTGCACAGTCTGGCATTCGACATCCTGTTAGTAAAATGGGTATTTTCCAAATCATTAACGTGCAATAATAAAAAGCAGCTCAGGTGGAAAAGTGTTTCATATTGCTTCCACAGCTAAGGGCATTCTGCATTTGCCAAGAAAAATGTTTGTTAATCACTGAATAATCGATTGAGATAAAAGCCCCTCACACTTCAAGCCATATCAGTAATGTCTCTACTGGCTTCTGTACACTTTATCTCCATGAAACATGACAAGAAACTAAAAAACTGGATTCTCTGAGAGCTTATATCATCCCCAGCTTAAATATGCGCACCATACCAGATGCTAAAAATAGTGTTATGCTAGAACCTTAGCAGGGGAGATTGTGTGTTATCCTATACTCAGACTAGAGGAGATCAGTGAGAATAACTGAACAGGGGCTGCTGATCCAATTCAGGCCAAAAAATAGGCAAAAAGCAATGCTGTGTTGGGGGTCCAGTGTAAAAGTCCATAACGCCTCCATATTTATTCATCCCCAACACACACACTGAGGCAGAGATATGCAGGTTTAGCATGGCATAACACTCCCACCATCTGTAAAGTATGAGTTGTATGAAGGACCAAACCTGCAGAAATTAAATATAAATACATAAATTAATATATAGAAAAATAAATAAATAGATAAATGTAATAATAGGGAAATAAATAAAGGAATAAATGATTTGATAAAACAAATATAATCTTTTTGTAATAAAATTTTATCCTGAATTTTTTTATATGTATTTATTTATGCACTATTTATATTTATATATTCATATATATGACAAAAAAGAGTTTTCTTTTCAAAAACGCGATAAAGGCCTTTTTATTTTTATTGTTCGAAATCAGTTTGTTATTTGTTCGCATTCAAGTAATTCAATCAACCTTGCAGTTGGGTGCTTTTGATTAATTAATAATTTACACATTTAAAGTTCATTGTGAAATTCGTGTTTTTTTTTTTACATATTAAAAGTTTGTTTTCTAGCAAAAGCAGATAACTCCAACAGTCGTTTTTTGGCTAAAGCAGATAACGCCACATTTCGTGTTTTAGAGTTTAAAAAAACACTCGTTTATTCTTTGTAATCTCCTCAGATGACAATGAACGTTGTTGTTGTTGTGATCATAAATTTTATGGATGTGATTACACGCAATACATTGAGCTTTTCCCTCATCATTGTAACGCACTGCTTTTGCAAGGTTCCGTGAAAATGTTTCAGCTTTTTTCCTTTTTCGCCCTGAAGAAGATAATCACAGCTTCATCAAGTTCGTTGAAATTATCCATCATCGATCGCTTTTAGTCAGCTTTGACGAAACTCCTCTCAGCTAGCACGTCTTTCAAAGTGAACGTAGCCTTGTCACCTGACCTGAATACAGCGCACTGATTCGCTAAAATGGACTTTATCGGCTTCTGTTTAAAAACAACAAGGGCGCTTGTTTGCTTCTGTAGTAAAACGTGAACTCGCGATGACTTGAAAGTGGACAAAACCGGCATTTTTGACAAAACGTGTTTAGGGTTCATATCGCGCTATATGTGGAGAATAATGCACAGCAATCAGCTCTCTTTTTTTTAAGTGGCGTTTATCTGTTTTTGCAAATGAACTCTTCATATTATATATAACAGTGGGATACGGAAAGTCATTCAGACCCCTTTAAATTTTTCACTCTTGTTATTTTGCAGCCATTTGCTAAAATCATTTAATTTAATTTTTTTTTCCTCATTAATGTAACACAGCACCCCATATTGACCGAAAAACACAGAATTGTTGACATTTTTTGCAGATTTATTAAAAAAGAAACTGAAATATCACATGGTTTTAAGTATTCAGACCCTTTGCTCAGTAGTTAGTAGAAGCACCCTTTTGATCTAATACAGC
>JADLZN010009774.1:0-36011 GCA_018155175.1 Sinocyclocheilus anophthalmus
TCGTGATCTAGGACCTTACAGTGCGTGTCAATGTAAAGTCTAGTCTTCACAGCCTCGTTTTCATCCGCTTTAAAATCAATATGGCGTCTAACCCGATGAAGGTCAGCTAAATTTAAACAATAAAACAATTGTGAAAAACAAAATTCTTGAATAAAAACAAAAAAGTTCAAGTCAATACAAACAAAAATATCAAAACATTGTTTTGGCAAATAGATACTGCTAATAATGAGTTACATAAATTTACATAACATACAAAACATGTGACAACTTGCCCCAATCTTACAAATATTAAACATCCTTGTCTGTCCAACTCCAAAAATCTGTTAAATTTAATGTGCAATTTTACCAGAGTGCTCAGAATTTCTCATGGGACCAATCAGAATCAAGTATTCCAGAAGCTTCAAACTTAATAAAGTTCAGAATATCAGGAAATATCGAAGACTAATGCAACCCTTTATTTTACAAAGTACTGAAAGCCGCACTCTTCCGGATCTTCAAAGTTTTTTCAAGTTAATGTTGAGTTTATAGTAAAAAAATATTACCAAGTTTTAGATATGTTTACATAGATTGTCTAAGTGAGTGATAATGTAGGCGCTGTAACTGGTAAACATTTATTTTTTTATATTCCATATCTTTTACCCTTAAAGCATTTAGCCTAAAACATTCGTGCATCATGACAAATTCCTTTTTTTAAAAGGTATATTCCTGTTGTGGCTAGGGATACAGCTAAAACCGGAAGCTAACAATATATTAAATTTGCTACCTATTAGATTGTGCTTTATTAAAGTCTACACCTACCCCAACCCTAAATCTGTTGCAGGTGACAAAATGATGCTATACTGATGTGCGCATGCCAAGTAGCATGCCATTTTAGCTGTATCCCTTCTAACCTTAACTGTAATTCCTGTCTAAATAATATGAGGTCTTACAATCTGTATGTAATAATAATTCAGTCAAAATATCAATAATAATAATAACAAAAAATACATCGATCTATCACCAATAATCATCATGTGCAAAATTAGGTTGAGGCTCTACTAAATAAGGCTTGAATAATGAAATAATGATCCAAACACCCCTAATTTGTCCCATTTTGTTACGACCACCAACATTTCATGGGATTCTTTCTGACGCAATAAATGAATCCATACACCTTCACCTTCTCAAATGCCTATGGACAGTCAATCCTGCGTAGGTAGTTATGTGCAACACTTCCCAGTATGAGATCCCAGTGCATGCTGGGTCAAATGGAGACACATACATAATTAATGCTGAGGTAAATGCACATTAAACAATGGATACCCTAGAGACTACTACACCTTACTGTCAAAAAGGAAAGAAAGAGAAGATTGTGTGCTTATAAATTAGACCCTGTAGCAAGCCCAAACTCATGTTCAAATGAATGCTACTGTTATTGATATACCGGCAAAATGTGAGAGGCTAATAGAGCTTTGTAGGGCATTTTAGCCTTATAAAAAAGAAAAGGGAAAAGAAAGTTAAGAAGGCCTCTGGGGTTACTTTATGTCACTTTTGAAAAAATAAATAGACCATAGTCAGGGTAGCGCCATATTACATTTTTGACAGGAATGAAAATGAGGCTGTGAGGGACTGAAATACAGTGCATTCAATGGACTGTACTTTTGTTAAACAACATACTGATTGTTCAGCTGATGAAACGTATTTCCAAAAAAAAAAAAAAAAAAATCTTTCATTAGACAAACACTACATAAAGCAGTTTTGAAAGTTGTGAATTGGGAAGATTTTAATGATTTAGGACCTTTAAACAGTATGGTGTCTATAAAGTCCATAAAGAACTAACAGATGGTAGCAAGCTACAAGGATTTAAAGTTTTATGGAAAAGTTCTTTGGCGTAGGCCTCGTCCTTTGTCCAAATCCTGGGAATGCGCATTCGGCTGGTCCTGCCTGATGAAGGCAGGGGAGGAGCTTACCCCGTTGGACAAACAAGGACCAACCTGGTGGTTTTT
The DNA here is from genome assembly GCA_018155175.1 of Sinocyclocheilus anophthalmus. Lineage (NCBI taxonomy): Eukaryota > Metazoa > Chordata > Actinopteri > Cypriniformes > Cyprinidae > Sinocyclocheilus > Sinocyclocheilus anophthalmus. The sequence continues at coordinate 1,986 of JADLZN010009774.1, forward strand.
GGGAGAATAGAGGGGAACATCAGCGTCATCAACTTCGCTAATTACCTGTAATGCGTTACCTCCAACACTTTTTATATACTCCAAGTGTCAAGCAGTGATTAGCCAGAGCTAATAGTTATGAATGAATGACGTGGCATTAGATTCTTCCTGGTAGAACCTTTTCTGAAGCTTTCGTATTCAGTCATCCCTGATTTTCTTTAAAAACAAAGTAAAAAAAAACAAGGTTATGAGGCACTTAGAATGGAAATTAATGCGGGAGCAATTTTGGAGGATTTATAAGCACTTACATTAATTCTTCTCATAAAATGTGTGGGAATGTAAATTTGTTCTTGTTATTTTTCTGGTTGTTTTAAAGGTTTTAGGAGGTATGTTGTCATGTCAATGGAATTGAATATTTGAATATTAAGCAATGTTTCCCACTAACATCATGTTAGTGGTGCAGTATGTAATAATGATAACAATTGGTTGAAATAAGTATTCGGTCTAAATTCCAAATATTGTTTCTCCTGCCCCCCTCCTCCACAGACTCAATGCCCACACGGGTTGTCAGATTGAGGACACACAACATGAATGAGCGCAACTGACAATGGAAGGCGATAAAACTATTGATGAGTTGTTTTAATATGCCTGTGTTCATAGAGCTTTTTAGATAGACGCCGAGATTTTTTAGGTTGGGTAGAATCTGCGAACTTAGACATAGTTAATTTGCTCGCTTCCGTGGCTGCAGTATGCTGTGTTTTGTGCAAACCTAGGCTGTCAAAATATTACTGGGTAAACTGTAAGTGATCGCACAGACCAAAACAGACATGCCGACATGGAATGCACATTTTCAAAGAAGAATAACTGACTGTAGCATTGTTTTTTAGGTTGTGTAACAAATCCCAGATTAAGTCAACATCAAATTGGCATCAAATACTGACGTCAGCCCAATTTTCATTTTTGAAGCTGGTATGTTTTATTTTTGAAATCGTATGTTTCTAATAAGTAACTAGATACATAGCTGTAACCCAGATTTTAGCTTTTTTTTAAGAAAAGGCTTTAAAATAAAAAATCATCATCTGTGATAGCTACACCAAAGTGTTCAGCTTATACATTTTAGTGGAAAGTCGTTGTTTGTTGTCATTCAAGTTTGCCTTTGTATTTGCTTCATTCTAGAATATAACTCACGATCAATAGCTGGTTATGTTTTTGTGTTTTCTTGTGGCAAAGAAAGCACTTCATTGTCAAGTTCATATTGGGTGAAAATATGTCATAAACCCTTCAAGGGCAGCCAAACTTCACTCTTTCAACAAGTGCTTCATGAACCCTTTAATATAGACAAATGTTCCTGACAAGAGCACAGGCACAGTGGAGCCAGACTCGGTGCTTTCACATCGAATCGCAAGGAAGACAGCCGTTGCACTAGCTCCATCACCATTAGCAGCCCATTCACAACGTGATCTCTCGGCCATTAGTGTTCATTTGGCGGGACTCTGGGGAGGAGCTTGCCATCAGCCTCTCTGCTAACAATCAGATGAATGAGAATGCAGTTCTGACAGACGCTAGAAATGGAGACTTCTATTTGGCGGGCATTTGTTGTGGACTGTATATGCCATGGTTTGGAACCAAAGGATAAATAGGACACACTGATGTTCTAGTCACTGTTTTAAACATTAATCTGCAGCACTGTGATAATATGGCTATAAAAGCATGTTTATTTTCTCTAATAGGGAAATATCTCCAAATTATGTTCTATTAACTTTATAAAAAACCAACATTAACTTTTTGTAACCTCTAACAGAAAAGCCTGAATTTTAAATGTCAAAAATGTTGTCAAATCATGATCTGGCATTGTTAGCACTCTGTTCCTGTAGAGCTACAGGAAAAATAGGTTCCATACTTGGATATAATCAGGGTTGGGGAGTAATGGAATACATGCAATGGCATTACGTAATCAGGATACAAAAATATAGTAACTGTAATCCGTTACAGTTACATCAAAAAACTAAATATTCAGATTACAGTTACATTTTGTAAAAAATGGGAATACTATCAGGATTACATTTGTTTAATTTAAAATTAAATAAATGAGTATTTTTACATAACCTATATGTTTTAGCGCTTGCTTCTCATAGTTTTCTGGTAGAGCCCTGCACGCCCGTGGTCGAATTTATCAGAATTACCGGGCCGAGCCAGTCTTTTTTTTTCCCCCTTCTCCCAAAACAGCTTATACTAACTTTCAGCTATTAAAATAGTTCAGTTTTGTATGTAATGGCAAAGTTATTATATTTTGTTTCGTTTTTTTATTAAATTAATTTAGAAAAAATGTTTGGAGCATTTTTTGTTCATTAAATATAAGTTTTTGTTTTTTAAAATAATGACCAAGCGGCCAGCGGCAGACAGTGAGCTGATAGCCTACATTAGCCTTCTCAAATCATTACGACTTGCCTAAAATAAAATCTATATATTAAACAGTTCAAGCATATCACAATGTTTAAATATTTAACCTAGATAAATGTGCGCTGTATCCAATATTTTGTGCAGAGAGTGGCACTGAAAGCGCATTTTGCAGGACCAGGAGCGCCACGCCATCAATTTCATGTTTTCAGTGGATAGGCCTACGCCATCATTTTTGCTCATAAAGGAAAGAGTAATAATCATTCGGAACTGTACACTCTAAAAAATGCTGGGTTGTTTCAACCCAACTTTGGGTCAAATATGGACTAACCCAACTTTTGGGCTAAAAATTTAATGTAAAAATGTAACCCAAGGGTTGGGTTAGTCCATATTTGACCCAAAAATGGGTTGAAACAACCCAGCATTTTTTAGAGTGTAAAGGTCTATTTTTATTTGTGTGCACTCACAATTTCAACAAAACGTTGTGCTTTTATAAAAATAAAGAAAACAAACATGATGCGATTTCTGCCGTCTCGTCTTGAACCGAAGCCTTACAAAATATCCGAAACTCAGTGAAATGATCTTCACAGAATGTAAATATATCTATCTTAAAACTTTAATTACTACTACTGAAAACAAATCGAAAACAAATCATAATCCGTTAAATGCCTTCTCTCAAGGGCTCGAATGTGATATTGCGAGTCAAGATCTACAACTTCTCCTTGCAACACCGACCAGAAACACTATGTTTATTAAAATACAAAATTCAATATCTCACTTACTATTTTCCCCGACAACATTCAATGGTAATTACTTTTGCTTGGGCTTTGCGGCAAGCTTTAGCCCTAGTGCGTTCTAATTTTGAACTCAGAACTCTCACTCCGCTGACGGCACTCCCTACATACTGCTGCTTGCGGGTCACTAAAACACCGTCGAGCCACTCTGGACAGTCCGCGGTAGCACGGTCTCGTGTTGTTTCCAGCAGTGCGGCAATCTTTTTTCATCACTAATTGTCTAAAATATAAAAATAAGGAGAAACCTAAAACAGTCCCGAGGCCCGGCCCACGTCTGGACTACTGTGAAAACTGCCCTGAAGCCAGGCCCTACCGCCCGGGTGTCTGACAGCTCAAAAAAGTCGGGCCGGGGCTGAAATGCACGCTTAACTATTACTTACTATTACTTATGACTTATTTACATATGTAACTTGAAGTAATCCAAAAGTAATCAGATTACATTACTTTTAAATTGTGGTACTTGGTATGAAGTCATTTGTAACTGTAACGGAATACATTTTAAAAGTAACCATCCCAACCCCGTATATATGCAATAAAACCTCTCCATGCTCTAATCTGTCATCTTTACTCATCATACCTTAACCTTGGTCTGCTGTCTTAAGTCTTTTGAAAGAAATTAATACTTTTTATTTAGAAAGGATGCATTAAATTGACAATAAAAACATTTACAAAAGACTTCTATTCCCAACAAATGCTGTCCTTTTGAATTTTCTGTTCAGCAAAGTATCTTGTAAAACTTCATATTAGAACGATTTCTGAAGGATCATGTGACACTGAAGGCTTCATTCAGCTTTGCATCACAGCAATAAATTATATTTTACAATTTAAATTAAAATAAAATAAAACTGGTTATTTCAGTGATGTTTCACAATATGACTGCTTTTCTACTTGTATTGTGCTTCAAATAAATTACCGCCTTCGTGAGATGAGAGACTCTTAAAAAACAATGTTTATATAAAGTTTATATTAACATAATTTAACTTTTCATTTCATATATATATAGATATAGATATAGATATTGACATCAGTATAGATATTGATGTTTAATACTGCTCTACACAGTTCCAAGAAACATCAATAAGATTTTCAGGCAAAATATCACATCATGCATTCATTAACTTGTAGAGTATATTTGTGCAATTATCAGTTCTCTGGCTGAATGACATATGTATTGTATACTCTACAGGTCCTAGAGTATAAAATCCTAGCATTACTACATGAGGGAATTTGTGCATTGCATAGTGTTTGTTTTGAATACTATCACCCAACATCAAGTGAAGGGGTTAAAGATTATTTCACATCACTGCTCTGTGTTTTTATCAGTTTCACGAAGTGACATCATGGATGCCGTCTGTGATTATGGTTAAGAGTGAAAGTAACAGAGTAACAGCACAAACATAAACGAAATACAATCTTGTGTTTGTAGCATCTAAAAAATGCACCACCTTTTTTGTTTCTTTAAATATAAAAAAAAAGAAAGAAAAATATGTCTTGTTTGGTTGCACTGTATTCATCCTATTTTTATTCTTTTAAGATGTCAGCTGAGCCAAATCCGCCTTGCATTAATTTTCCTCCAACAAAATATTGCTGTATGGGTTTTTACGGCAAAACTGTAATGAAAAATGAATGAATTTAGATCTGGCACACTGTGAGGCACTGCTGCAAAAAAAAAAAAAAATCTGATGCCAAGTTTGTTGCCTAGCAACTCTCTCTCTTTCTGCATGGTTTAGTTCTGTCCCATTTGTAAAAATAAAATAGACAACAGTAAAAGTTTCACATAGAACTTCCCCTTTTATAAAACGTATGCTATATTTGCTGGAAAATCCCATTTTAGATTAACCTAAGTTAACTGGTTTCTAGCTGGTTGACCAGCCCCCATGTTTCCAAAACCAGCCTGACCAACCTACATTGTTATAAAAAGCTGGTAGCTGGTTAGAGAGCAGCTAGAAACCAGCTACCATCAAAATTTAATGTCACACGTTAGCATTCAACTCACTGCATCCTCAATGTTTGGCCTCTCCCAATAAAAGTCCAATTAAAAAATGCTCCAAATGTCATTTGTTTTCTAGCACTTTATACAGTACTTAACATGCTGTGCAGTTTTCCTGCATTTTCAGAAGCAGGATATGCCTCCCTACTGCGCATAATCGAATGGCATCGTAATTGTATTATGGCAGCAATGCTGAAATTTGATAGAGACAATGTAATTTTTCTTCCTTTTTCTCTTCATCCTGATTCCTGCCACAGCAGTCCAGCAGTACAAAAACTCCTGTGTGCTTTGGACAGGCCACAAATTTTATACATAGCCAGAAGTACGTTGTTTTGCTTACGTCATCAGAGACATGAAGACAATAATCAGATGAATATTAGATAATGACTATGCTCTTGTTATTTTCAGCAGATATGTCCACTAGGCATGGCACGAGACCATTTGTTTTAATATGCACAGATATAGGAGACAGACATGTGACAATAACCCTTAATGAATAAGATTTAGAACTTAAATATGATTTTAAAAAATATTAAGAAAAATATGATTTAGCTGTCTTAGAATACTTTGCTATCACTTGCCACCAACATTGTTGGTCGCTAATATCATGGCAACACATTATACTATCATGTTTCTCAGGGAAGTTTTCCAACAGTTAATTCAAAGACCGTGTTGGGAACGAAAAACCAAAGTTGTTCTGTGAGTGGGCGTTTTGTCAGTGACTCATTCCAGAGATAACAACCAGAAAACCTTTAACATTTATTTATTTATTTAAATATGCTGTTGACTTTGTGTTTATGTGGCACATTATTTTCCTTAGAGTAACTGGGGGCAGATGGTTGCAACGGTTATGAGTCCAGTCTCTAATTAAGACCTATCCATACGGTTTATAATATCATATTAAGACAATTTACAAGACCATAGATTCATGGAAAAGGTGGACATGCAACAAATATCAACATTTAATCAAGTTCCTTAGCAGCTAGACTACCCCATGGGTATTTCCCCCCCCCCCCAGTTCAATCTGGCAATGTGTTGTATTTGCACCTCTGGAGGTGGAACTCACAACTGCCTCCATCTGCCACTTCTCCATCATCTGCTATACACCAAACCCAATGGATCTGTCTGCACTGATTTGATTGGAATGGTGACATAAGCTGGATTGGGGAATGCATGACCTTGACTGAATTTTATGCAGAGCTTAAATGCAAGAGAGCTTTGGCAAGATGACCTGACATTCAGCTGGTGCGGACCACAGATATCCATTAGAGGTGTTAGAAAGAGTGGCAGGCTGAGTCTCTGACAGCAGCTAGACTCAGTTCTATCTTTAATTAAATGTCTGTGAAGGCCTTACAGTCTTTTAGTGCTAGAACATATAGCAGGATAGCTTTTTAAATCAGAAAATAAACATAAAACTTACAAAAGGTAATGGTAATAAAAAATATGACTGTATATATATACTGTATACTGATTCCAAATTACATGGAAAAAAAATAGTTAGTAAAGTAATACATTACATTACACATTTTAGGTAATAAAATCAGACTACTTTTTGATTACTTTTAGATTACTTTTGACCTAACTTGTTTATCACATTGATTTAAATAGTCTTGTACCATATTAATATAAAAATACAAAGAGAAAGAAAATATATTCCATTTGTTATTAACAACATGAAGTGCATTTAAAATGCATTACATCTCAGGGGTACTTCAAGTAAATATATTAGGTGAAAAAAGTTTGGGAATCCCTGCATTACATGTAAATAATAAATAATGTGAATTTGTGCATTTTAAAGTGTTTGACAAAAGCCTTCCAAAGACAAAGTAATACATGGTTAATAATACATGGTTAATAACCTACTATGTGAAGATTCAAATGGAAAATGTTCATCAGTAGCTGATGCAGTGTTGAAACACTTCTGAAAACTGAAATGATTTTGTAAATCCAGTGGTCAAATGCTGTGCCACCTAATGACTGGTCTTTTTGTGAATCTCCACAAAACCCGAAGACTTTCCAAATGTATATAAATGCGGTAGGCTATTTTAGAAAGAACCATTTAAAAGATGGAAAAGAGGAATTAGGGAGAATCAATAAATTATGAATAATTTATTGCTATTGTGTAAATAATATGTTATCATGTAATCCATAAAAAGTAACTGTAGTCTGATTATGAGTATTTTAAAATATAATTTAATGTGCTGTTTCTTATGTCTAGCGGTGATTCTTTTCCGCCTCCTACAGGACATTTAAGGTACTACACTTTAATTTGCCGTTTACTTTCGGTTTCTCTCAGTGAACGCAATCAAGAAGAACGTGCATGCAGTTCCTATGGGTTATTGATTCCATCGTTTAAACCTTGGAAATATATGTCTGTAAGTGCTAAATTTTATACTAAATAGTGCTTTAAGTGTTGTGTAGATTAAAGTAAGTGTAGATCGGGATTATTGTTATAATTTGTTATAAACAGACATGATTCGCCTTATTGGTAGCGTACTTTGTTTTAGCGTACTGCTAATTTCTCTTCTGTTTGTACATAATCTCATTTGAATAATTTCTTGACATGTACATTACTTTAAATTACGTTACAAAAGGAACTATGTACAACATCGAACTGTAATGTTAAGATGGATGTGTATGTAAATGTGTACATAATGTTCATACATATTTTTTCTTGTTTGTAGTTTTACATAAAAGAATTGAGAAGAACAATCACCAGTAAAGTCACTAAAGTTATGAAAACTGCTTTCTGGAGTTCTTTTCTGAAAGTGTACGCTATCTGTTAAGCCTTTGCTCAAGCTACGCAACTGGTCAGAACAGAAGAGTAAAAAGACATTTACACAGCGGATTAAGATAGCGGAATCACACGGCCATTGTTACATTGCATTGCACATCTCTTCAGCAGCAAGTATGGAGTCACACAGTGATGAGAAAGATACCTCTCGAGCCTTTGAGATTAGATCACAAGCTTCTAGCTGCAAGTCATCACAAAGATCAAGTCGGTCATCAGCCAGTGTGGCAGCGACTCGGGCTCGAGCTAAAGCAGAAGCAGCTCGAGCTAAAGCATCTTATGCTGAAAAAGAAGCAGCTATGATGAGGAAAAAAGCAGAAGTAGAAGCAGATCTATTCTTGCTACAATCTCAAAAAGAAGCAACTGCAGCGTTTGCTGAAGCAGCAATTTATGAAGCAGCAGCTGACATTGAGGAGGGAAATATAGACGAATTGGACCATGAGACACACTCAGTTCGCACTCAGCGTACTAAGGAGTATGTTCAGAAGCATACAGTAGAACAACATCAGCAGCAGTTTCCTGATACTCCGATTCTACAGTCATCCTTAAGGAATGCTGAACCCCTTCTGTGTGAAGCTACAGTAACATCTCCACGTGTATATCCATCTTATGGAATGGAGGAATTAAAAATAAAACAGGAGACAATGGTTAACCAGAGAGATAAATATCATGGACATCACTCCACTTTCCAAGCATCTCCAGCTCCCAGCTTTAAAGCTCCCATGGTTAGTCTGCCATATACATCTGATTTAGCTAACTACATGGTAAGAAAGGAGATGGTGAGTTCTGGTCTTGTGAAGTTCGATGATCACCCAGAGAACTACTGGGCCTGGAAATCCTCTTTTCAAGATGTCACAAAAGACCTCGGTCTAACAGCCAGAGAAGAGCTCGACCTTCTCACAAAATGGCTCGGCCCAGAGTCATCCATGCAAGCCAAACGGATCAGATCGGTTCATGCACACTATCCTATAGCAGGTGTCCGTATGCTTTGGCAGCGATTGGAAGAGTGCTACGGGTGCCCAGAAGTAATTGAGAATGCGCTGTTGAGGAGCTTGGAGGAGTTTCCAAAGATTTCTAACAGAGATGGACAAAGACTCAGAGAGTTAGGAGACATGCTTATGGAATTGGAATCTGCAAAGTCAGGCGGACATTTACCTGGTTTAGCAATTCTTGACACAGCAAGGGGAGTCAATCCCATCATTGAGAAGCTTCCCTTTAATCTGCAGGAAAGATGGATCACTCTTGGTGCTAGGTATAAAGAGGATTATCATGTCTCATTTCCACCATTTTGGTTCTTTGTGAGGTTCATTTTTGACCAAGCAAGAATAAGAAATGATCCCAGTTTTTCGCTATCTATGCAGTGCCATCCTAAACAGGAGAAATTTTCATGGGTCAGCAACAAAATACCTGTGTCAGTAAGGAAAACGGAAGTGCTAACCACAGTTTCAAGTTCTAAAGCCAACCAACCTCCAGATCCTGGTAAGCAATGTCCAATTCACAATAAGCCACATCCGTTATCAAAGTGCCGTGGGTTTAGAGGAAAACCGCTGGATGAAAGAAAAACGTACCTCAAAGAACAGTCTATCTGCTTCAGGTGTTGCGGTTCCACTAAACACATAGCAAAGGAATGTGCGGCAGCTGTTAAATGTAGAGAGTGTAACAGTGATCGCCACGTCTCTGCAATGCACCCAGGGCCTGCTCCATGGGCAGTGGAATTTCCAGTAACACAGCAAGAGCAAGGCGGGGAGCCTGAAGGTGATGTATCATCTGAGGTTACTTCTAAGTGCACAGAAATCTGTGGCAAAGCTCCCAGACCTAGATCATGCTCGAAAATCTGTTTGGTTGATGTTTACCCATCTAACTCCCCTGAAAAGGCTAAGAGGATGTATGTAGTTCTGGATGGCCAGAGTAACCGGTCTCTAGCAAGGTCTGACTTTTTCGAGCTGTTTGGAATCAATGGAGATTCTCTCCCCTATACTCATCATACATGTGCAGGTACAACAAAGACAATGGGAAGAAGAGCAGACAATTTCATTGTTAGTTCACTGGATGGGAAAACTCAAGTGTCACTTCCCACACTCTTAGAATGCAATATGTTGCCTGAAGATCGTGACGAAATTCCTACACCTGGAATAGCACAATACTTTTCTCATCTCAAGCCAATGGCTGACAAAATAGCACCTTATGATGCAAGCGCTTCCATTCTTCTTCTTTTTGGAAGGGACATTCTAAGTGTGCATAAGGTTCGAGAACAGTATAATGGACCTGGTAACATGCCATTTGCTCAGCGTCTTGACTTAGGCAGGGTCATTGTGGGAGAAGTGTGTATGGGAGGAGTACACAAGCCCGAGACGGCAAATGTTTTCAGAACAAACATACTGCTAAATGGACGCACATCTTTTTTCTCACCCTGCTCAAAAGGAATTCAGGTCAAAGAACAGTTTGGCACTCCAAATGATCAATACAAATCCACTCTACCTTGCTGTCCAGTCTCAAGCTGTTTTACAGATCACCTTGGTGACAAAGTCTTTCAGAGGACTCCTGAGGATGATAAGCTTTCACTGTCTGTTGAGGATGACATCTTCCTTGATGTTATGAACAGAGAAATGTACATAGATGAGTCAAACCACTGGGTAGCTCCCTTACCATTTCGTTTACCTCGCAGCCCACTGCCAAACAACCGAGACCAAGCAATGAAGCGTCTTACTGTCCTGCAGCGCACCTTACAAAGGAAACCCGAGATGGCTAAACACTTTGTGGAGTTTATGCAAAGCATGTTCGTCAACAAACACGCAGAAATAGCTCCCCCACTGCAGCCTGATTAAGAATGCTGGTATTTACCAATATTTGGTGTGTACCACCCTCTGAAATCTGGGAAGATTAGGGTCGTCTTCGATTCTAGTGCGCAATATGAAGGCATCTCGTTGAATAGCATTCTTCTTCGTGGACCAGATCTAAACAACAAGCTCCTGGGGGTCCTGATGCGCTTTCGTAAGGAGCAGATTGCGGTCACAGCTGATGTAGAACAAATGTTCTTTCTGTGGTTCAAGTATAACGATCTCTCCAAATAAATCACAGAGTACCGAATGACAGTTCATGTTTTTGGGAACAGCCCTTCTCCAGCTGTGGCAATCTTTGGGATGAGATGAGCAGCTGAGTTTGGAGAAGAGGAGCATGGTAGAGAAGTCAAGCACTTTGTCCACAGAAATTTTTATGTGGACGACGGCCTGATCTCTGTATTCAATGCAGCTGAAGCCATCAGTCTACTAAAAAAACACCAAAAACATGTTGGCTGAGTCAAACATCAAGCTCCACAAGATTTCATCAAACTGTCATTAAGTCATGGAAGCATTCCCTCCATCTGAAAGAGCAAATGACCTGAAGGATCTGGATTTGAGTGTTGATCCTCTACCTCTCCAACGAAGCTTAGGGTTGAGTTGGAACTTAGAGACTGACTTTTTCATCTTTCAGGTATCTACAGAAGTTAAACCATTCACATGACGGGGCATACTTTCAACAGTTAACAGTCTCTACGATCCTTTGGTATTTGTTGCCCCTGTTACCATGCAGGGTAAGGCCTTGGTAAAAGAGCTGTCATCAGAGCAGTTTGACTGGGACATGCCACTCCCAGCTGATAAAGAGGCCCAGTGGAAAGCATGGACAGATTATTTAACAGATCTCAAAGAAGTCCAGATTCCCAGACCCTATGTACCAGTCTCTATGTCCTACACTTCCAAGAGAGAGGTAATCATTTTTGCTGACGCTTCTACATTAGCCATATCAGCGGTTGCCTATCTCAGGGTTGTAACTACAGATGGTCAGTGTCACATTGGGTTTGTTATGGCCAAATCAAAGTTGGCGCCATACCCTGCTAACACAGTGCCACGTCTAGAGTTGTGTGCGGCTGTTCTTGCTGTCGAACTGGCAGGACTGATTAAAGAAGAGCTGGATGTAGATCTAACTGCAGTAAAATTCTACACTGACAGTAGAATCGTTTTAGGATACATCTACAACACATCCCGACGATTCTATGTGTATGTTGCTAATCGAGTAGCGCAAATCAGACGTTCCACAAAGCCAGAACAGTGGCATCACGTTGATTCAGACCTGAATCCAGCAGACCTCGGTACCAGATTCATTCCAGCAGCTGTCCTACCTCACACTAAGTGGTTCTCTGGTCCAGAATTCCTCCATCAGCCTATTCTCGGGGACACTCCTGAAAATGAATCGTTTGAACTTGTAGAGCCAGAGAAGGATCAGGATATTCGCCCTCAGGTGGTAACCTTGACCACGAAGATGACAGAACAGTCTCTAGGATCACACAGATTCGAGCGCTTCTCTGAATGGAGATCCCTTGTAAGAAGTATAGCCACGCTTGTCCATGTTGCAAAATCATTTTCTCAAGAGAGAAATACAGGAGATTGCAACGGCTGGCATTGGTGCAAAAAACGTCTCCAGTCTGAACGCACACAAGCAAAAACTTTCATTATTAAATGTGTGCAGCAAGAGCACTATAAAGATGAACTCAAGAGTTTGGAGAAAGGTGAGGAAATCTCACAGCGAAGCACTCTGAAGAAACTATCTCCCTTTGTAGACAGCGAAGGACTGATTTGAGTAGGAGGTCGCTTACAATCAGCAGAACTGTCTGAACAGGAGAAACACTCACTAATAATTCCAGCAAGTCAACATGTAGCCACGTTGTTGGTCAGATACTACCATGATCGAGTGGCACATCAAGGACGACATCTAACTGCCGGTGCACTACGTTCAGCAGGTCTCTGGATTGTAAAAGCAACTAAACTAATCAACCGTGTGATTCATCAGTGTGTTATCTGTAGGAAGTTAAGAGGAAGACTCGAAGAACAGAGAATGTCAGATTTACCTATGGACAGAGTGAAAGTGGATCCTCCATTCACTCATGTGGGCCTGGATGTTTTTGGGCCATGGAACATAATATCACGCCGCACTAGAGGGGGCAGCGCTGAAAGTAAAAGATGGGTTGTCATTTTCTCTTGCTTAAGTACAAGGGCTGTCCATCTGGAAGTTATTGAGTCCATGTCAACCTCAAGTTTCATTAATGACCTCAGACGGTTCTTGGCAGTTCGCGGACCAGTCAAACACTTCAGATCCGACAGAGGAACTAATTTCATCGGAGCCTGTCGAGAACTGAACATCAATGCCGATGATCCAGAACTAAAAGGTTACTTGCAGGAGCAAGGTTGCGTTTGGACATTTAATGCTCCCCACTCTTCCCACATGGGAGGAGCGTGGGAAAGAATGATCCACATAGCACGGCGCATTCTGGATGCATTGCTGCTAAAAACCGGCCTTTCCCGTCTTACCCATGAAGTTTTGACTACTCTCATGTCAGAGGTCATGGCAATAATGAATGCTAGACCTTTACTTCCTATTTCTTCTGATCCTGACACATTGGAAGTTCTATCCCCTGCAATGCTTCTCAACCAAAAGGCTAGTACTGTACCAGCACCTCTTGGGGACTTTGACATTAAGGACCTCTACAAGAAAGAATGGAGACAAGTTCAGTGTCTGGCGGATGCTTTCTGGAAAGCTTGGAGGAGAGACTATCTTGCAACATTGCAAGTACGGAGGAAATGGACTGAGAAAAGACGGAACCTTGAGGAAGGTGATGTTGTCTTGCTTAAGGACTCCAATGTGAAACGTAATGAGTGGCCGATTGGACTCATTGTGAAAACCATACCCAGCAGTGATGGTAAAGTGAGGAAGGTGGAGGTAAAGATAATTAGAAAAGGATCTGCAAAGGTATACCTAAGGCCTGTCTCGGAGGTAGTTCTACTCCTGCCTAGGAAGTCACAGAAGAATCAATAGTGGTATAATAATTTATTATACCAGGCGGGGAGTGTGCTGTTTCTTATGTCTAGCGGTGATTCTTTTCCGCCTCCTACAGGACATTTAAGGTACTACACTTTAATTTGCCGTTTACTTTCGGTTTCTCTCAGTGAACGCAATCAAGAAGAACGTGCATGCAGTTCCTATGGGTTATTGATTCCATCGTTTAAACCTTGGAAATATATGTCTGTAAGTGCTAAATTTTATACTAAATAGTGCTTTAAGTGTTGTGTAGATTAAAGTAAAGTGTAGATCGGGATTATTGTTATAATTTGTTATAAACAGACATGATTCGCCTTATTGGTAGCGTACTTTGTTTTAGCGTACTGCTAATTTCTCTTCTGTTTGTACATAATCTCATTTGAATAATTTCTTGACATGTACATTACTTTAAATTACGTTACAAAAGGAACTATGTACAACATCGAACTGTAATGTTAAGATGGATGTGTATGTAAATGTGTACATAATGTTCATACATATTTTTTCTTGTTTGTAGTTTTACATAAAAGAATTGAGAAGAACAATCACCAGTAAAGTCACTAAAGTTATGAAAACTGCTTTCTGGAGTTCTTTTCTGAAAGTGTACGCTATCTGTTAAGCCTTTGCTCAAGCTACGCAACTGGTCAGAACAGAATAATACCCTGCTTACTTAAAATTTGATTGAATAAATATTAGAAAGATTAAACACTATAGGTTTTTAAGTAAAATTCAAAAAAGTTAATAAATACATAGCTTTTTTATTGTAATGATAATCGTTAAGTCACACAACAGTGAATAGTAATGAAAACAAGAAAATACTTAAGTTAACTCAAGAAAAAGTTAAAATGGTGCTAAAAAAAAAGACATTCAACTGCATTCAACAGAAGATTTGTATCCCCTTATACAGTAGGCCTATATACATATGTATTGACATTGAATCGAGATCTAAACTACTCCAATTAGTCCTTTTAGGAGTATTTTGTCCTGCTCAGACTTGTATTGGACAATGTTTAAGTTACATCAGACTTCTCAATTTTAGGAGATTAAATGTTTATTTTGTCCTCCACAGTTTACTGTTGGATAATGTTTAAATAAACCTTGTGGGTTGCATCAGACTGCTTCATTTTGTTTGTATTTATTTTTGTCTTAAGTATCCTGATATACATAATATTATGCATAAACCCCATTTTAAAGGCATATTAAAATATTCACTGTATAAGGAATCATTTTTGTGATTATTTATAGAACATTACATGTGTTATATAAAGCTTGAAATAGGGCTGTCAAAATGGATGAAAAACCATAAATTAAAATGTTTTTAAAGCTGCAGTCCGTAACTTTTTTGGGTAAAAAATGATCCAAATCAATTTTTGGGCAAGTATATAACCAGCCAGTGTTCAAAACTATCGCCTTACTTTAGCCGATTCACAACGGTTGACGTTGCCTTAAATAATTTTCTAAATGAGCGGTTAAAAATAACTGCATAGTGTTCACTGTATGAACTAAATTTAGATAAATCTTTGTTAAAGCGGTGTTTGGTTGTTTGATTAAAATTAGTGAAATTCAGCAGCAGGTATTTATAGGCTGCTGTCCTTTATAGACGACGCACGGATTCCAGTAATGCTACACATCTGATTTCTGATTTCTTTCTCAGCTACTTACATTAATTTAAAACATAACTGACTGCGTTTACGAGAATGATTGTCGAGACGGGTATTTGAAGTTCTGTGTGTATTGTCTTTTCACAACCGGAAGGAGAGCGAAAGACGGAATCAACTCTGATTCGCGGGGTCAGAAACGCGGTACTGTCGCGCGCGGCTGTGCGTGTGTGCGGCGGCTTTGCCGCACAGAAAAAACTGACGAGATCCGTGTGTGAGATGCGGCTTGTGCGCGCGGTTCAGGTTTGAGTCTGTCAGACAGCAAGACGAGACGTCAAAGAGTTGTTTTCTGCAACTTATTACACTTAACTCTTTTTAACGTCAAGCAATTCTCTGCTATATGCACCGACCTAAAACGTTGACCTTTTGCAACGTTTTAATTTAAGTAGCCTATTATTAAAATGATTCATATATCGCATGCTACCGATGGAATGATATCGTGACTATTATTTGTGATTTGCAATATAGCGTTGCAGCCATAGAGACCATGTCAACTAGATGAACCCTAGAGACAGATCCCCACTGAAGACCTCGCCGGCCATCGGCACAAGACCACGATAACCAGCTGAGTCCTCTGCTCAACCTGACGTGCGTTGCAGCCTGGAATTTTAAACAAACCATGCTGATTTTCTGGC
This sequence comes from Sinocyclocheilus anophthalmus, assembly GCA_018155175.1. Taxonomy (NCBI): domain Eukaryota; kingdom Metazoa; phylum Chordata; class Actinopteri; order Cypriniformes; family Cyprinidae; genus Sinocyclocheilus; species Sinocyclocheilus anophthalmus. The sequence continues at coordinate 18,080 of JADLZN010009774.1, forward strand.
CAGAGGAGAACTAGCCCCCCAACTGAGCCTGATTTCTCCCAAGGTTTTTTTTTCCCCCTCCATTTTCAGTTACCTTGCCACTGTCGCTTTTGGCTAGCTTAGTTTTTGACATTGTTGACTTGACTGCACAAACACTATTGGTAAGGAAACGGAACTGAGCTGGACAATAACATCACGAATCAACAATGACTGACTTTAACTGATAAACTGACTGTTTTTTATTGTGCTCTTGCATTATCAGCACACATTTTTCCTGTTTAACACAGTAAAGCTGCTTTGACAATCTGTTTTGTATAAAGCGCTACATAAATAAAGGTGACTTGAGGGCTTGACCGTGTGGGCGCAATAGTCACATTTGTGACTAAAAAAATAGATGTGTGAACTGTAAAATGTATTTAGGAGCACGAGTGCAAATAAAGCAAAATCGCTCCGCGTGAGTTTTCTTAAATTTAATGTCATAAAATGCCTTCAATAAATGAAATGGTAAAACAAATGTCTTTACTGATAATTTAAGACCTTATATTTTGGGGGATGGAAAAATGAATCCGGTATATTATATGATTGTTAAATGTCAGAAGGCTATGAATTTTTTTAAAAAAAATAAACAAATTTTTTAAAAAGAGAAATGCACGTGCGTTCACAAGACCACGTTGCATGTTATACGGTCACACAACAGCGCTTCAGACTGCTTCAAAGTGATTCTCAATCAATGAATAGCGCACATTTATGGTAAGCGATTGCTTATGAACTCGTTGAATTATGACAATGTCTACTTTATGATCTTTATATGATATGTTTTAGACGGTTGTAAGAATGCATTTTTATCTCCCATCTGAAGAATCAGCCAGCAAGAGTTATGTCATACAATTTGTGTCTGTCATTTTGTTTAGGTGAATGTAATTTTACACATTTATAACTATTAATCTGCAATTCGAATTCAAAACATAGGTGTTTTGATTGTTGTCTGTGTGTGCCAATCAAAAGATTCAGCTTTTCACATCAGAGCTGAGTGTAAATTTCAACTTTCAAAGCCACACCTGGCTCTTTGACAAAAATCATGTGGCTCGCCAGATCTCTCACCCTTTACTAACAAATGATCTATTACACAAATTAGACATCACTAGAGATCAGCAATTCCTTTGTTGTAGAGCTCTACATATACATGTAAAATAATAATACATTTTTTGTACCGGCCAAAGTGCGTGTTCAGAGCTGTTCGTGAAAGTCACGAGCAAACCATTGACGTTTCTATGGTAACGTACAGCTCCTGCCCTCAGATTCGTAGCTTTGTGGTAATAGCGAAAAGAAAGATTATGAACAGCAGAAAAAGTGTAAAAGTATGTAAAAAAGTGACAGGACTGAAACATACTTTGTTTTATATGTTTTATACTTTGAAACATTTTGCCGGTTACTTTCGCTTTTTCCGCACAGCTTTCTGCGGGTGGGACTGTTAGCGTTATTAATAAAGGAACGTGAATGAATGAGACAGTAAAGAGCGAGACATTCTTGATATTAAAAAGACCGACAGTATTAAAACCTCAAAGCCGCGAAACAGAACTCAATCCACTTCTGACTGGATGTTTTCTGCGTGCGAGGTCCGAGTAAAACATGGACAAGCATAGTAGATTTGTCTTCGATGGCGCGCCTAAATCGGTAAAAACACGGAGTGTCAAAATGCCTGCACTGGTGTGTATTCACATAAATAAGGTCGGCACAGTGCATTATTTTTCACTCACTCAGTCTCTTACACAAACACGGGCACAGAGAGAGAACTCTGAAGAGAATTCATTCCTCAGGTTGTAAATCATCCTCACAGTAAAAGCCCTGCACAATTTTTGACGATTTGTTGCATTGGTGTATTTTAGTTTCCATGGTCCTAATAAAGTTACTATTATTAAAACGTAATTGAAATCAACCCACACAATACATACATACGTGATATATATATATATTATTATATCTATATATATATTAATAATACACCACAAATTGATTTTGTTACTTTGGCTTCGGTTTCGGAAAAAAAATTAAACCAAAAAAAAAAAAAAAAAAAAATGTTATCTTGTCAAAAAAAAGGTTACAGACCACCCCTGCCCTAGCGGCCTGAGCGCATCATTGAATGACAGCTAAAACAATGACCTAAAATCACCCGATTTGAAGCGTATTAGTCACACAGGATTAGTTTTTAGGATGTGTATGTAAATAAATTTTTACTTCATACGTTATCTGCAATGTTTATAGTCTTTTTTGGATAGGATAAGCGATGTATTGAAATCGTTAAGGTGGGTTTGTGAGACGCGCACTTGCCGACACCGATAACTGATCCAACAAAATATATTTCTTTATGTACATAATTATGCAGGAAATATTAAACATGAATATATATCTGGTATCTGAAATTGATTCGGATATACAATGAATACTAGGGGTGCTCCCATTGATCGGCTACCGATCACTATCGGACGATAATCACGTTGGGATGATCGATCAGCGGTCTCTAAAAGGCCGATCTAAAAAAAAAAAACTATCTCAAGCTGATGACGCTGCTGTGAGAAGTTTGGCAGTCTCGGTCCGGCATGGGTGAAAATTATAATGCTGAAGGTGAGGTACAATTAATATTTCTTAATTAAATAACTTAAAGTAATTTGAATACCTTGTGTGAGACGTAATTTCACAAACAGCGTGAGTGAATCACCACGCACGCTCTGTCAAAATATGCAAATGGCTTCAAATCACATCGCATATGCACTATAAATGAGCTGCACAGTTGAGACAGAAATTGTCACTTGCACAATCGAAGCAGTCACATCGTCACTAAAGTTTATAAATTGCATTACTTTTTAATTCTTGCCAGTATTTAACCATTCAGCGCTCACGCGCTCTCCTGGAGACCGTGCGCTCATGCACACTCGCAGCGCACACACATAATGCCAGGTTCACATTACTCCGTTTGCAGTGCATATGCGGTGCGTATTTTTTCCGCGCTCATGTTAACAGATTAATAAAGCGTGCTCACTGCACACGGTTGCCTTCCGGCAGTGCGTTTCAGGAGCGGTGCTTCTGCTGCAGTGCAGAGATCGTTTCCATACCGAGTCTATTTTTGCTGCGCTGCAAGCGCTGAATTAAAGTAACAGCGCATTTTTTACAGTAAATATGAACATGGATTGACACAAATTTAGTAATTACACCATAAATGCATATTATTAAAGTCTACTGTGTTTCACAGTCAACACATATGGCTTTTTGGCTAGGTTTAAAGGGAAAGAGCACTTTTAGATAAGGCAATAATGGATGGCACTCGTGGAGGTAGGAAAACAAAGTTCTTTATGAACTGCAGGATTGCTTGTAATAAAGATTTCAATGCAAAAGGAAAGGCAGTAGAGCTGACTATTTCTGTCAATGGTAAGTTTGTGATAACGTAAGAAAAGTAGTTTAAATGTTTTGCCACTTGCTTGAGCAACTTAATATATAAATCTAAATAAAAAGTAAACGCAAAAAAAATAAAAAGCATTGAATAATGTGTTGCTTTTATTTATTGTTTAAACATTTCTGTGAAACATTGTATTACTGTACTGTGTTAAAAAAGTATTGCAATGCTGAAAAAGCATTTCCAGTGACAATGTTTGGATTTGAAATCAAAATAATTGATAAATAATGTATTTGTGGTAAACAGCCATGGATCAGTAGCGGACTCGTGTGTGAAAGCACAGTCCGTGCTGCTTCCCTTCTCACAAGAGTCACCTAAGAGGGGAGAATTATCCCCATTTTCAAAAAAATTAAATTTAGGCCCTGAATAAATGTCTAAAAATCATGATTGGAGTATCACTATAAATAGTTAAACGATAAAGGCATGATAAAGGTATGAAAAACCCAGACTACTTTTTGCGATTTTAGCAGCGGTGTTTGGTTGCAATCATAAAGACAATGGAGGATCGACATTCTTAAACTGTTGGAGAAAACTGGTTATTAAGCTGTTTTTCTTCCGGTTAATCTACAATCTACATGTGTGAAGTCCACAATTTGTGACGTGGCAAATGGATATAGTACTGATGGACGCGTCGTGTCTATAAAATTATTCATCAGACGGCGTGTTTCTTATCAATGAGAAGAGGCTTCGCTTAATGATTCACAACAGCCGTGTTGATTGCTATGACAGACGTTTCAGACTGAGATGACATCGCGAATGTTAAATGAGAGAAAACTTCATGGATCGAAAAAGTGTGTTGTTTTTGCTTTGTAAAAGAGTCGCCACAAACGCGATTCATATCACTGGTGAGCATAACCGTTTACAGCTTGTGACCACAACCGTCAAAGGGCCTTATATACACGCCACAGAATAAGAATTAAAAATTCTTAGGGGCACCAGCCCGTTCAGATGTTTCGATGCAGAGTGCAAATGGGTGTTGCATGATGTTCTGTTTTTAACTCGACGGGAGCGAAATTAAACCGTCTGAATGCGAAGCTGTGTGTGTTGTTTGTCTGTCTCCCCTCTTCCCCCTCCTCCGCTCCGCTGCGCACCACGCAACTTTTTAAAATTTTTTTTAAAACGTGGTGAGAACTAACCAGTGCTGAAACGGGGGGGATTCATGACCCTTTCTGTGATCGGCGATCAGCCTCAAAAATCCTGACGGCAGCACCCCTAAATATACACAAGACGCTGACTACTGCTCTAGTTATTATTGAATTGAAATTCAGAGCTTATCACGCATCATCTTGGAAATAAAGTTTCATGTCTTTAAGTGCGTACCGTATGTAGTCAGCGTTATTTCTCTGAATAAGTTATGATGTGTATATTTTTAATGACCTGACTGATCAACATCTATTTCAGACTCTTAAATATCACGCAAATTCTATGGCATTTTACTAGCATTACCATTTCCATAGGAGTAAAATGTTACGTATATGTTGAATTCATTATTAATTTAACCAACGTCATTACCTGCTTCAAAATTAATGCTGTTAACGAAATCATTGTCGAAACATTTGCAGTAAGCCTACAGTACAAATAAAAACCACTAACAAAATTACATAAATAATGAGTACGAATGGTATGTATACAAAGCATACATTTTTATTCAGATTTCAGAATGAGCACTTTGTCATTTGTAATGTATGTGTTGAGCGTCTTGATGTTTATCATGTTCATCTGATGTTCGCTACTGTAATGTATATGCACGTAACTTTTTTAATATGCTGGGGATATCCCACATTAAACAAATAACCGTTTACATGTGGACGTTTGCGTTGTAAGAATGTACTGGAATACTTCAGATTTAAAAACGCTGACTTGTTAGGTGATATTTTCTCATTAAAATCGTATGATTTCCTATTAATTTAATAGAATTTATGGGAATACTAGGGATTACCAATACGGCGGCGCGGAGGCTTCACTTTTATGACGTCATGAGCAATCCAGTTCTCTATTATAGGTCAGTGGTTATGGCGTTATTTTATCATGCTGTGATAGTGTGTGTATTAAGTTACAGAATTGTAGCTTGGTTTGGTAACATATCAGTTAAGTTAAAATCACAAATAAATGGACTGCTTCACAAAGCAATGTAAGTGACGGAGGTGAATGAGTATCCCTCCCTCCAAACTCTCTTTGAGAAGACCATAGTTAAACAGGCTATGAAAATTATAGCGGACCCCTCTCATGGCCTGTACTCAGATTACGAACTGCTCAGGTAGATGCTATAGGGTTGCAATTAAATACAGGAAAAGATACTTGAATAGGTATCAAAACTTTCATTCCTTTATCAGTGAATCTCCTAATCTCAGGACATAAGGTGGGTGTGAAATAAGGGTGGTGCTGCAGGTACTGAACATACTTATATCTGTACTTGTTTCTGTGTCTATTACGTAAGGGTTAATGTACATCCAGCAGGTTGTTATCGCAGAATGAACCCCGACAGGGTGATCAGGACCCCGACGCGAAGCGGAGGATTCAAATAACTGAATGCTGAATGCTTTTCCGATTTTTTAGGTAGGTCTAACATAGTTTTTAAGTACAGAAATGGAATAAATCAAATGTAAAATAACATTGCATATTGACTGTATAAATAAAGATTAATCTTATAGTTACAAAAGTTATTTAAAATCAAGAGCAGGAGAGATTTTCCGTGTTGTTGCTGTGGATTAACATCAGAAAGGCGAGTTCACTTTAAAGAGAACGCACTGATACTGTACGTTCAGCCGACTATGTCTGCTAGGATACTCACCAAGACGGGCATTTTGACAATTTTTGTGTGAATTTGTCCATTCAAACACTATACTTCAGAGAGCTTAATATTCGCGCGGGTTCACACGCTTCGGATGAGCGACCACACAGATCTTCTCACTGCTCCAGTTCACGTCTTCTGGCTCTTTAATATTTAAACTGGCAAGGCTTAAATGAGTTTAGTTTAAACACAGATATCAACGTGTTCTGTTCAGCTCTCACCTGCGCTATCAACACGTGATGACGGCATAAATGACAGTTATTCCAGCATAAAGTTTCCCCGTGTTGGAAAGTCTGTGTGTTGGTGTATTTTTGGGAACACACTCTTTAAGTCTGCGTGGTTGAAATCCCCAGCTAAGATGAGAAAAGCATCTGGGTGGGCTGTCTGCTGCTCACTGATGTGCTGGTACAGTTCATTTAGTGCCTCGCTGCTGTTGTTGGAGCTGGGAGGTATGTATACAGCAACGAGCAGTATGGCTGTATATTCCCTCGGTAGATAGAACTGCCGGCACTTAATAATCAAACTCCACCAGGGGTGAGCAGTGTTTGCAGACCGCAACAGCATCGCGGCACCACGCATCATTGATGTAAACACAAAGCCCGCCGCCGCGGGTCTTACCTCCCTCGACGAGAACGGTTCACTGACTGCGCAGCACAGCCACACACGCCACAGTTTCGTTTGTGATATTTTTATTTTAAATGCCATAATGTCAGTTGAAAACATTGCAATTGTGTTTTAAAATACAACGAGCACCACAAACCATTTAAAGAGGCGTTCAGCGGTCTCCGTGACGGGATAGGAAACAGTCAACAAAGTAAAATTCTCAAACGAGCGCTCTTCATTTTATCAAATGATCATAAACATCTGAATGCTCAAATGTCGGCAGAAAGTTATTTGGTGTGCTGTTTCTGATGTCCAGGAGTTAGTTTCTAGTAAAGCTTATCGGGAAAAAGTTGCTTAAGACAGGACAAACAAACAAAAAAAGTACAAGTACCAAGGAGCGATAAACCATGGCTGCCATCTGCTGCGCCATCATCAGAATAAATTACACAACATTTCACCACAGAAATATTTATAAAGACAATAGCTTTAGAAAGATATTGATTTAAGACGAAAATGTTTTAAAATCTTACCAGATTGTTAGCTATCTTAATCCATTACAGTGTACAAAACAATCATAGCAAAATAGCAGCAGCTGCGTTTGTATGAAACAAGAGCACGAGTCTACGACACCAGGATGACAATTAAATAATTGTACACAATTTTGAATCGAGTTTTAATATTTTATTAGCTAAACAAATGCAAAGAAAAAACTGTTCCTAGCAAGAGTATAGCGCTGACTTCAGTTACCCGGATGAGTAGGACTGCACGATATATCATTTCAGCATCGATATCGCGATGTGCGCAGGGTGTGCGATGTTTAGTATACTGATCGTTATATTTATACTGATTGTTTACTTTGCTCACACACAGACACAGTGTCTAAACCGAACGTGACAGCTGTACGGAGATACCCATTTTAAATACATTTAGTAGCAGAGCTACTGCACGCGATTTTCAGTGCTGGAAATCCATTTATCCTTTGTTGAAACTTCCGCGTCATCGTGGAGAGCACAGGTCACGGTTGCTTAGCAACGGCAGACGCCAAGAAAGCGCAAGCTCCTGAGTGCTTTGTAAAGAAGGAGAAAGCGGCCTGGCGCGGCTGGCGTTTTACCCGCGTTTTTAGGTGCAACATGTGAACGGCCCCAAAGTCTTTCTACACTGGACGCAACAAAGCGACTTTTGCAAATCACTTGAACTTTGTGTCAGTACGTCATAAAGAGAGCGCGACATCAGTTTACTGTCGGGGATTTGTCATGCCGCACCGCATCCAGTGTAAACAGCATCACTGATTATAATGGGTTCATTGTATTTTGTCGCATCACACCGCCGGTGTAGACATGGTGAGAGCCACGCAGATGCACGTGAACACTCATATTTGTGCTTGAAATACTGTGCTCTGCAAGTATCCTTGTAAAAGCAGTTGCTTATGGCTTAGGTGAAGGTGGACAATTGAGAAAGAAAATGGATGTGTTACAGTATATTGGTTCACAGCAGTTTAGTGTTCCTGTTGCTTTCTGTGTCATGAATGTTGATCAAACAACAAAACGCATAGAGAAAAAAATCACTTTTGTAGCTTTAACACATTTATTAGATTGAAGTTCCCAGTGAAAACCTATGCAGTGTTATTTACATTTGATTATTCAATTTCTGTACCTGAATACGATTAGACTTACCTGAAAAATATAAAGCACTGCTTATTTCATTTGTGTCTTTGTTCTGTTATATTTATCTATGCTTGTAATTTGTTTATTTCCTATGCTGATTTACTCGCCTACAAAAATCACACCAATTATTATTTTTCTTCAAATAGAGCTATTCAAGTCATCTGGTGAATTTTTTTCAATATGTTTTTAAAATATCGTGCAGCCTTACGGATGCGCCTTTATCATCAGCTTTTACGGTTGTTACTGAACAATCAGAATCAAGTATTCCACAGACCCGTGTAATAATGTCCCATAACTATGTATTTTTTATGTGGCAGCTTTTATGTCAGAGACAAATTTCCCCATGGGACAAATAAAGTAATCTTGAACAACTGTAGGCAGTACAATCTTTTTCTATTTAGTTCCCAAACTCTGGTCTTTCTAGCATTGTACGGAAGGCAGACACACTGTCAGTTTAAATCAGATTTAAAAATCCATCTCTTTAACCTAGAATACCCATAACACAATATCACATTTCTATATATCAAATCCCTTAAAGGATTTGTAAATTGCATTAATTAGGTCAACTGGAACTGGGAACACTTCCCATAACACCCTATGTGCTTGTTACATGCTAACACATCCTAATGCTAACACAACATCTTCAAGCAATAGGAGCTGAATGCAAAAAAGTCTGCAATCAATATCACACCGTGTTCATTCATTTGGCCAGAGGAGAACTTGTCCCACGACTGAGACTGGTTTCTCCTAAGGTTTTTCTGCCACATGTTGGAGTTTGGGCTCCTTGCCCATGTTGTCTCTGGTTTGCTTAGTAGGAGATTAAAAGGACACTTAATATTGAGTAATACAGCATTATCAAAATGACTGTAATTTTGCACTATTTAAAAAAATTGTTATTTTCCTAATTAATGCTGATATGATTCTATGCTTCTTTGGTAATATACATATTAAGGTTCTAAGTCTGATTGGTAAAAGTAATGAGAGATTGGTATTTGAGAAATTGTATTTGTTAAACTTCAGAGGTGGTGCACTTGTTTATGTTGAGCACAGTGTATCTTTCTGTTGAACATGGAGCAACACATTTTGTCTGAAAAGTAGTTTGTTGTGCTTAAAAATAGGGGCCTTTTACTGCAGGCAATGTCCATTCTGACCAGCATATTATGCAGAATTGTTCCTTTTGTGTCGAGTCATATGGGTTGGAAAGACATAAGAATGAGTAAAAGAACATTATCTTTTTTTAGGGGCATTATGTCTGCTTTCAGACATGATTTACATGTTGGCTCAAAAATGCTGGCATGTAGAGATCCAAACGAAGAGCAAAACTATGAACTTTATTCCTTGAAAAAAAGGCAATAACAAATAATAATGGATTTTTTTAGATTGCACTCACCCTCTTTGAGTCGATCTCCCTCTGCTTTAGTTTTTTTTTGTCTCTCAGATCCAGCGAGATCCACCAAGTGCAATTTGGAGACCATGACATCACTCCTTGACAAACAAATTGCAATTTAAATGAAAACCATTTACAATTATTCTACAGTTATAGACAAACATTTTACAGTTTTATAAAGGTCAAGCAAAAATTTTAACAATTTATCCATTTTAACAAATTAATTTCTTTCATTAGCACCTCATTGCATCAAAAATGCTTAGCAGTTGTATTGTAAAAAATTTTCAGTCACAAACAACTGCATATGTCCACTCTTAATAAAAAAACATGACAAATTAAACAGGTACATCTCAATTAAATATGAAAAAGGTCAATATTTTTTTTCACTCATTTCAGAAAGTGAAACCCATATATTATATAGATTCATTACACATAGAGTGAAATATTTCAAGCTTTATTTCTTGAATTTTTGATGATTATGGCTTACAGATAATTAAAAACCCAAAATTCAGTGTCTCAGAAAATTTGAATATTGTGAAAAAGTTAAATATTGGAAAGTCATGGTGTCACACCCTAATCAGCTAATTACCTCAAAGCACCTGCAAAGGTTTCCTGAGCCTTTAAATGGTCTCTCAGTCTGGGTCAGTAGGCTACATAATCATGGGGAAGACTGCTCACTTGACAGATGTCCAGAAGACAGTCATTGACACCCTCCACAAGGAGGGTAAGCCACAAAAGTTCATTGCTAAAGAAGCTGGTTGTTCACAGAGTGCTATATCCAAGCATATTCATAGAAAGTTGAGTGGAAGGAAAAAGTGAGGTAGGAAAAGGTGCACCAGCAAAAGGGATGACTGCAGCCTTCAGAGGGTTGTCAAGCAAAATCCATTCAAGAATTTGAGGGAGCTTCACAAGGAGTGGACTGAGACTGGACATCTGTCTTTTCAAGAGCCACTACGCACAGACGAATCCTAGACATGGGCTACAAATGTCGCATTACTCGTGTCAAGCCACTCCTGAACCAGAGACAACGTCAGAAGCGTCTTACCTGGGCTGTGGAGAAAAAGAACTGGACTGTTGCTCAGTGGTCCAAAGTCCTCTTTTCAGATGAAAGTAAATTTTGCATTTCATTTGGAAATCAAGGTCCCAGAGTCTGGAGGAAGAGTGGAGAGGCACAGAAACCATGTTGCTTGAAGTCCAGTGTGAAGTTTCCACAGTCAGTGATGATTTGGGCTGCCATGTCATCTGCTGGTGTTGGTCCACTGTGTTTTCTGAAGACCACAGTCAACGCAGCCATCTACCAGGAAATGTTAGAGCACTTCATGCTTCCTTCTGCTGACAAGCTTTATGGAGATGCTGATTTCATTTTCCAGCAGGACTCCAGTGTGCACCTGCCCACACTGCCAAAGGTACCAAAAGCTGGTTCAATGACCATGGTGTTACTGTGCTTGATTGGCCAGCAAACTCGCCTGACCTGAACCCCATAGAGAATCTATGAGGTATTGTCAAGAGGAAGATGAGAGACACCAGACCCAACAATGCAGATGACCTGAAGGCCGCTATCAAGGAAACCTGGGCTTCCATTACACCTGAACAGTGCCACAGGCTGATTGCCTCCATGCCACGCTGCATTGATGCAGTAATTCATGCAAAAGGAGGCCCAACCAAGTATTGAGTGCATATAAATGAGTGCATTTTTTTTATTGATCTTATGTAATATTCTAATTTTCTGAGACACTGAATTTTGGGTTTTCATTATCTGTAAGCCATAATCATCAAAATTTCAAGAAATAAAGGCTTGAAATATTTCACTATATGTGTAATGAATCTATATAATATATGGGTTTCACTTTCTGAAATGAGTGACAAAAAATATTGACCTTTTTCATGATATTCTAATATTCTAATTTTTGATGCTAACTCCATTCCCCTATTAAATTATTCTTTGTATATGTGAAAAATAAGCCTTATACAGCCAACGCAATTTATGGTCTCCAAACAACCATTTAAGTTATATCTTAGTTTAAAACCCTGTGCTGTTGCATTTAATACTTGTACCTTGGCGTCGCTGCTCCAGTGATATGGTAAAGATGGCATGTGGCGAGAGAGGCGCATTCAGGGCTGTTGAGGCCCACGGTTCGTGCAGAGTTTTCCCAACTCAAGACAACCCCACCATATCATGAGCATGGTGAAAACAACTTCCTTGTCTGTCAAGCCCAACATCTAGACAATAAAAACAAAAACCGGAAACAGACATCAGCAGTCATAGAGGCTATGAAATGTAAGGTATAGTCAGGGCCGTAGGCCTTGTGGGCAGTACTCAGCGGACAGTGCAGTGGTGATGATGCGTTAGTAGCAAAACCTTGCATGAATGATCCAGTGTTGTTACAAACTGAGAGGGAGGACTAGGGCTGGGCGATAAATGAATAACGTTAATTGCGCAATATAAATTTCCTCGATAAACGATAACAAGTCGATACATTTTCGATATAATGTTTATGAGGAAAAGGCGGAATGAAAAAGCGCAACTCATTTGGAGCACGTCACTCGGACCGTTTATCCGGGATTTGTGATGTGTGGGTGTGTGTGTGGTGGGGGCGGGGGGGGGGGTCTCTATGGTATCGAGCTTATATATATGTATGTATGTAACATATGGATATGTGTGTGTGTGTGTTGGTGTGTGTAGTGGCGCGCTTTTTTGTGCAAATGATTTCTTCTATTCCCACTAATCTCATTAATACTTTCATTTCAAATTCTTACATTTAATCTATAAATTCAATTGACACTGAAAAATACAACTGCATTAAATAAATTATTATGAGGTTATTCTAAATATTTTTTAATATACAAACAAGAAATTATGGTGGAAATGATACTTCAACTAAATTAAAACTGCAGTAGGTGCCAGTAGTGAGCGTTTAATGAGTGAGTCATTGAGTCGTTCATTCAAACGATTCGTTCAAACGGCAGATTCATCAGATGTGTATGCATGGGCTAATGAAACTTTGACTCAACCGATTCGTTCAAAACACGGAATCAATCAGCAATGAATCGGCTGGTTGCTGTGAGATGCGCTGTTTCCGCCTAAAATGTAAGTGACCTAATATTATTGTATTTACTTATTGAACTGTTTATAGAACTATTAAACAGTCGTAATGGTGAAAACGTTGTGTGATGTTGCCTAACTAACTGTATTTTAAATATAAAAACTTTCCATTTTGAATGTTTACCTCAGGATGCTGAGTTTCTTAGTGTTGCGCATTTTGATTTCTCCTGGAGAGGCTGCGGGAGCCTGGCCTCAGCAGCGCAACCTAATACGGTCAATAGATACATTATATACATTAGATATCCACTTTTCGCCACTTACTCTAAATGTAACAAAATCAGAATAATATTGCGTTTTGGTGTTTACATAGTTATTTTTGGTTACTGATGTTTTAATCATGTTACTTGTCTGGCGTTAATGAGTTAATGTCAAGCCCTGGGGTCTATGTGCCGGGCTCAGCCCCAGACAGCCCGGCCCAAATTAAACCCTGGTCTTATGTAGCATGATGCTACAGTGTGCATGAATGGTCACATAACACGTGCTTTCGGTCTTGTAGTATGAACGGACATCTGCATATGATTGAAACTCTACACAGCTCCCGCGCTACTCTCCATTGGAAATGAATGACTGATCTGTCGCTTGTCGGAGGTATTGGAAAGCCGGCTTGAAGCGCGGTGGAAACGTCAGTATGACGAGGATCATTTTCATTTAAAACAGAAACACACCAGTGTAAATGTAGTCTTACAGCTACGGGGGCTGGGACGCATTCACAATAAATACTCACGTGTGAGCCACATCTCTGGGTGTCACAGTCGTGGACTGACTGTGCAGACCTATCGGTGTATTAGTCTATAGTACCATGAGCAGACTGCTCCGTACGTTTTCGCATCGCTCATCGGATGTCAAACACTGATCGATCTGCGCCTCACTGACGTTGATGAGATTAACCCCTTAGGTATCGAAATTTGGTACCGAACGACAAGATGTTTTTCGATACTCGATAGTATCGAGGCAATTCGGTCGGTGCCTAAAAAGTATCGAACTCGATACCCAGCCCTACCAAAGAGTGCACGCACATTGATTTATCTGTCTATTAAAACTCAATTCCAGGCATTCTAAATTATAGACGACAAAAAATGCCTCTGTATGCTTTTTATGTTTATATAATTTAATATAATTAACTTAATCTATATCACACAAAGAGTACAATTTTTCTGCAGATATCAGCATGATAACAAATTTAATAATCATTTTATAAGTTCAGTAAAGTTAGCAATAAGTGTCTTACATTTTAGACATAATATTGCTTATTTTTGCTCAATTTTGCTAACGAAGATAGTTCCAAACAAAGATCACAGCACTGTTTTGCGTCTCTGAGATGTACGGTAGTGCTGGGGGTATGACCAAAAAGTTATATTCACGGTATTTTTCAAAATTATACCGGTTTTACGGTACATGACGGTGTATTTTTTTTCATGCATGACCGGGTATTAACCATATTTTCTACTGATTGAGAAAGGAAATACGCGTATATGGAATTAGATACCCTATTTTATGTCATGATGATGGAAGAGTGTCAAAAAAATACCACCACTAAATAGTGGACCTAAACACGAACCCTTTCTCAATATTAACCAGGAGGTCACCTCACTTATAAAAGCAAGGCACTTGTTTCGTCTGATAAAATCATCATGCATCTACACTAAAGAGTGGCTATGCAGTTGTTTTGGCTATATTATTTTTTTTGTCTCATGTAGCGCACTGCCTGCATCTGAGTAACAAACAAAAAAAAACAACAAATAAAAAAAGTGCATGTGATATGAACTACTCTCATATTTATAATTCCAAAAATTCAGTAAGCGACAGGTGCTAGGAAACTGTGTTTTGTACTCATTTATTGATGAGTCTGCTGCGGTGCGGCCAACTGAATGTGCTTCTCTGCCGCTTACTGCACAGAACAGACGTCGAGAGAGGTGACACTTATCCGGGAAAGTCAGACCTTGCGTTCAAGGGACAGCACTGGCGAAATCTTCAAACTGAACCATAGCTAAGGTTTATCCAAAAACGTCGCACGGTTTGTCAGTATGAATATTCTATGGAAAAAAAACACTAAAAGGGTCTGAAAGTTGCTAAATATAGTGCTAAAGTCGCGCTCGTGTGTGTGAGAAGCGGGAGCTGATGGCAGGGGGCGGTGGATATTTGTGGCGTTCAGTGTGGATATTGTGGATGAGTTCGTCTGTGTCATCACGTTCTATTAGTTCAACAGCTTCAGTTTCGGAACTTTCACGATTAGTAACACATACAGCTGTTCCCTCAACACAGTGCAACAGTGAAAAGGGACCCCTCCCAAACAGTGTCGCTTTCAGAACGTTGTTTAAGCGACATACACCGTATTGCGGTATTTAAAAAATTAATATCATAAAAATAAACACCGGTATTCGGTCAGCCAAGCACAATGGACGTTGTTTACATATTGAATGAATCAGCTTTTTGAACGAATCGGTTGAATAAATAATTCAGTGATTCACACATTAACACAGTCAAATGCTTTGTTTCTGAATGAATCAGTCATTTGAATGAACCGGTTGAATCTCACCATAACAGTCATTCACTTGTTGTCGATTGTACGCGGCTTTTCACATTTTTTCAGTTTTAATTTAGTCAAATATCAGTATCCAAGTTTGTTAAAAAACAAAAAAATTAGGTATATTATTTGCATCTGTACTGCAGTTTTAAATGCATCAAGGTCCCCTCTGAGATAATAAACTGTGTAAATACATCTAATGCCATTTCAGATGCAGCTTCCGAAAGTTTATTATGTTGGAATGAAAAGGACGCTAAGTACGGATGAAGTGATTCTTATTCTTACCAAAAAAGACAAAATGGAAGAAAATAAAAACTGGGAACACAATCTTGTACTCAAGTGTAGATTTTTGTTATGTTTTTAATATACAATAATATATATATATATATATATTGTTCTTTTCCTTTTGTATTTACTGTGACTTTACTTAAATACTTAAGTACGTTTTTAGACAAAGTAAAAAAAAAAAACGTTTGGTCTTAAGTACAATAAATATCACATACTTTAAGACTTTTACTCATGTAATATTCTAAATGGTGACTTCAACTTCTGCCAAAGTAATTTTCTGGTAAGATATCTGTACTTTTACTTGAGTATGGCTTTCAGGTACTATATACACTACTGATGGAGTATATACTAGTCAACATTTGAAGTGGATCAAAACCTTTCAAAGTTGTCCTAAAACCATAAAGCGTTCTTGTCTTAGGACAACTTAGATTAACTTTTTTGATCCACTTCAAATGTTGACTACTGTACTATGGAAGTCAATGATCGAGAGATATCACTCTGCTGCAGAATATCAATTCCAAGTCAGGGATCAACGCTAAGGATATTTTCGACTGGCCCGGTTGGGCCAGTGGTTAAAATTTTTACTTGCCCTGCCAACATTATTTTCACTGGCCCTGCCACAAAAAAAAAAAAAGTTGTTGCGATCATTGTTTTTGACCCATGTTTTCTTGTATTCTAATAAATAAGCTTATATGACACCAATATTTTAGATACCAATTAAATTTTACAATTCTCTATTTCAATTTCGATACCACAGTAAAAATCACTAGCCAAAAATAATGTATATATAAAAAGTTTAAACATTATTAAAGACAAGTGACAGCCAGTAAATAAGAACAAATGAACAAATTACAAGTAATAGCACAATTAAATATAGGCCTATAGCACAAAAACAGAAATGAAATTGCTTTAGGTTTTTATGTTTGTAGATGTTCAGGTACAGAAATTGAAAAAAAAATCACATAAAATAACATATGCATATTCTTCACTCTGTGTTTCACCTTGATTTTTTATAGCCATTTGAAATTAGAGGCAACCACAGCATTTTAATCATGAATTGAAAAAAGTGCAATGTTTAATTTACATTAGACTATATAATTTCAAAATCTTATTCAAAACAGAATAAACTGACTTTAGCTTTGTGAAATTATGCTACATAAAACATCTGTATGATACATAAACAGTAGGTGGGCTGAATGAGACACAGATTCACTCTCTGACAGTAGTCAGAGACACTTCACGCTTAGACACTTATGAAACAGTGATACAGCTTTTCCTTGGTTACCGCTGTAAACACAGCAGCGCTGGGTATAACCCCTAATTTAAAGCATTATACGGAGACAAAAGCTGTGTCTGAAATCGCTTACGTGTTTACTCATTCACTAATCCCTATATGGCAGTTGAGTGCACTATATCAGAAAGGAGTGAACGAAATTAAGTGAATGCTGATGTATACACTGCTTGTCAGAGAGCAGGAGCTGTCGCAGAAACAACTTCACATATGTACATTTATATTATTTTAGAGAATAAAATTAATCAAATTAATAACAATAACACTCACAATTACTTTATATTGCAATTATATATACCTCTGCACCAGCTTTGTGGTTTCAAAAATGGTATTATTAGGCCTAACTTGTTTTAGTAATGCTTATGTTCATAATTAAATACTATTAAAATACTGGCAACAAAAATAAACACATATTACACATACATTTTATGTATATATTATTTTTAGTGTCTTGAAACTCTCCCAAGCAGCGTTTTGCGCTCCGATAAGATGACAGTGATCGTAGAGCACCCTAAGGTGACCGTTAGTTACATTAGGATAAATACGCCACATAGGTGATTAACGGATATTTTATTCATCCACCAAATTATCACCACATCTCTATCATCAACTTAACCACCACCACCTCAGTAAATTAGTAAAACATTAAATGGAGTTAATGCCTAAATAATATTTTTTATTTTAATAATGCATGAAATAACCATTAAAGCAGAAATAGGAACGATGTAAACTGCATCTCTCATTCAAACTCGCTCGCTCCCACTCTCTCTTCCAGCTCGTCAGTCCTCTCCCCATTGGATTATGGGAAATAGTGCTTCAGCGAGTGTATATCAGTTGTACACTCGAAATCAGAG
>JADLZN010009775.1:0-36799 GCA_018155175.1 Sinocyclocheilus anophthalmus
GGCGTTTTTCTCTGGGCCAAGGCTCATTTAAAATGGACTGTGGCAAGTGGAAAACTGTTCTGTGGTCAGACTAATCAAAATTTGAAGTTCTTTTTGGAAATCTGGGACGCCATGTCATCCGGACTAAGAGGACAAGGACAACCCAAGTTGTTATCAGCGCTCAGTTCAGAAGCCTGCATTTCTGATGGTATGGGGTTGCATGAGTGCGTGTGGCATGGGAAGCTTACACATCTGGAAAGGCACCATCATTGCTGAAAGGTATATCCAAGTTCTAGAAGAACATATGCTCTCATCCAGACGTCGTCTCTTTCAGGGACGACCTTGCATTTTCCAACATGACAATGCCAGACCACATACTGCATCAATTACAACATTATGGCTGCGTAGAAGAAGGATCTGGGTATTGAAATGGCCAGCCTGCAGTCCAGATTTTTCACCCATAGAAAACATTTGGCGCCTCATAAAGAGGAAGATGCGACAAAGAAGACAAGACAGTTGAGCAACTAGAAGCCTGTATTAGACAAGAATGGGACAACATTCCTATCCTAAACTTGAGCAACTTGTCTCCTCAGTCCCCAGACATTTGCAGACTGTTATAGAAAGAGGGGATGCCACACAGTGGTAAACATTGCCTTCTCCCAACTTTGAGATGTGTTGATGCCATAATTTAAAATCAACTTATTTTTCCCTTAAAATGATCCATTTTCTCAGTTTAAACATTTGATATGTCATCTATGTTTTATTCTGAATAAAATATTGAAATTTGGAACATCATTGCTTTCTGTTTTTATTCACAATTTGTACAGTTTCCCAACTTTTTTGGAATCGGTTTTGTATTTTAAAAACTATATTTAGACTGGAGCGTACTCCCCCACCATGGCTCCTCACTATCGGAGCTCTGTCCGGAGAAGCCTCTAGTCCGGACCATCAGTATGGTGGTCACTATGAAGCCATAGAACCTACCAAACCTAATAGGTCCAGTATAGGAGACTATAATGCAGGAAATTCCTACCTAACCTTGGTCAGGTGGAGAGATGGTGCTTACAAGGGATTTAGGAAGGTGAAGATAAGGGCAGATGTAAGACCCCCGAAGGAAATTAGTATATACTGAGGTATCACTCTGATCCGGACAAAAGCACTGACGCCCTGTCTGGATCACAACCCTTAGGTCTTTTACTTACCTTCCTTTGACCCGCGATTCTTCCTACCCCTACCCGTGGGCGGGGGAGGAGCGCGAGCCGCGACACTAGCCTTCTGAGCCAGTCTCTGATCCTCAAACTGAGACGGGCTAGGAACCCTGGGTTGTTCGGGCTCAGACTTGGATTTCGTGAAGGCCGCTATCCCGGTCTTTCTGCAGGTCAGCCTGATATGCTTAGAGCATCACCATCGTGTGCAATGAAGCGACAGCCCGACCTGCTGCTGCTGCGTATGCCCTGGCATCCGAGCGAGATGTCAAGGAAGGGAGTCTTAGAGGACGTCTCACCCATAGAGCGATAGCTGGCCAGCGTCTCTCTATAGGGGCATCTTCTCATAACCGCTTTTGCGCATCGCCTCAATGTTGGCATAACTTGTATGCTGGAATCGATGGATGCGTGAAGAAAACGGCCTCTTCCATTCCTTCTCAATCTTTATATGAAAAACAGGAAGAAAGGAAGGCTCACCTGAGCTGGAGGGTTTATGGCCAGAAAAATAACGTTCATCGAGATGCTTCGCGACGTCACTTTCTTCACCCGCTTTCACGGCAAGTAAAGCCTCGCCGTGGCGCGATCCATAATTTCCAAAAGCTCATCATACGCAGGGCAGGAGGATTGAGAAGGCTCAGCCTCAGCTTCTTTGCCCTCCTCAGCTATTTCCTGCTTTTGCTGGGCTGATCCCAGCAGAGCAATGGCCCCTGAATCAGACAATGTTAATGAAATAACATCATCCTCCAGTGGCTCACTCTCGTGCACAGCCGATGATCACAAAAGGGAAACCCCCCTTCAAACTCATCGGCCAGATCCACCTGCGATCCCCACGAGCTCATTCCCTTCCGTGCCTCAGCAGCGGCGGGTTCTGGATCGCGGGAAGCAGATGGCTGCCCCCTCTTTCCTCGAAAAGAGAGACAAACGAGAGCGGAGGTTTTTTTTTGTTTTTTTTCCTTGGAAAAAACGCTCGCAGTGCACGCCGATTGCCTCCTCGGAGACATCGCGTGCGTTCTCTTTGCCCAAACAAAACAACGCATAGATCGATTGTGTGTCATCAGATGTTAAACAACGTCAACATGGATGCACACATCCTTAAATGCTTTGCTAGTGCTCGCCATAATGAGATAAATAGAGATCGCTCTTACCACAGAAATGCACGCTTCAAACAAAACAGTCAGTGAAGACGAAGAGGATGATGATGTGTTTTCCCGGCGCCTATTTATACTATAGTCATGCTGGTATTGACGTCATGGCTGTCGCCGGCCAACAGGTTGGTGTTTTTTCAATGTATGCTTCAAACACAGGTCACGATGAAGACGTTCCCCATAGCGACCCCTAGAGGACGCAGTTCGAAGTTCCCATGAAAGGGAACCAGTTCGGTTCAGACATGCTCTGTCAGTCATAGTAGGCAATCTGTTCGGTAGCTTCACGCTGAATCACGCATGCACAGTATCATCAGCTCATCGGTTCTCAAATCTGATGTGTCTGAAAGAAACGGTTCTCGGTTCAGTTTACTGGTGATCCGAAAACCGATGCAACTGGTTCTTGACTCGAGAACCGCTCTAACCGGCATGCTGCATACGCAAGTTCAGTATATCATCAGCTGCTCTACTCGTGTTCTATTTACTACAAACTCAATTTGTGAATGTGTCATCGTTAACTATAATTACAGTACAGGTAATTCATAAATCATCCCTTATTCCTATTAAGGCCTCGGAATCAGAATCCTCAACTGAACAAAGTACACAGATTAGATACATTCATCTTTTAAAGAAAAAAACTAAAATAAAATATATTTATATTATCGCACTTATAACATGCTTTTCGTCCTCTTGAAAAATTACACGCATTGCCATATCATCACTTTTTGGTTCTCAGCAGGGGGGGGGGGGGGTGGGGGTAGGGGGGGGACGCGTCTGAAAGAAACGATTCAGTGTACTGGGGATCCGAAAACCGATGCAACCGGTTCTTGACTCGGGAACGAGAACCTCTCCAACAGTGACCGTGTACCTTCGTTACCCAGCTCGCTGCACACACGCTGCTCTGCTCGTGTTCATCTTCAGTTCTCTCTTCACAGCAATTCAGTCAGTGTACTGTTTGAGTAAATTAATTACTCTGGAATATTGGTTTATTTAGACTCAGAGGGAGTGTCAGCCATGTTAAAAAAGTTAATAATTTAAGTAATTTGTGGATTAGTGCGTATTGGAGATGCGAACCGTTTCAAACGATTCAGCCCGATTTGGTGAACTGGTTCAACCGGTTCACCGGTTAAATCGAACGATTTGTTTGCGAACCGGACATCACTAGTGTACAATGTAGGTGATAGGGAACGATTCAGATAGTGTAAATATGCTTTCGATTGGGGCAAATGAGGTCTGATTTCACGTTGTTTCACGCGAACCACGCACCGCACACAGTCTGCTCCGGTCCAGAGACACGATAGCACGGAGTGGATCATATGCGTGAGTCGGCATATATTAGTACTTTTAAAACTACACAGCCTCAGCACAATTATGATCACTATTTTCTTTTACTAGAGCAGGGATCCTCAAATCTGGCCCATGAAATCCACTTTCCTGCAGAATTTAGCTCCAACCCTAAATCAAACACACCTGAACAAGCTAATCAAAGTCTTCAGGATCATTAGAAAATCACAGGTAGGTGAGTTTAATCAGGGTTGGAGCTAAACTCTGCAGCGCATTGGCCCTCCAGGGCAAGACTTGAGGAACCCTGTACTAGAGTTTCATATTGAATCTAGGGGGTAATCTATTAGACGGTGGCTGTCAAATGCAGCTTTACCGAGCTCACGGCTCTGACCCAGTTTTGCCAACTAATTTTCAGGGGAAGTTGCTAAAGGAAGGTCGATTTGTTTCTAAAAGTTGCTAAATGACGTTGTGAACGCAAAATTGTCACTACATCAAATCTCAGCAAAAAAAGATTTTCTTTGTGTTAATTTAGATTTGTTCGTAAAATAATATAAAGGCATGATATAATATTAAAATATAACTGTATTTTTAAATACAACATTGAATTATTGAACACTTACACATTTTTTAAACCATTACAATTATTATTATTTTTTATTAGCTAATAAACGACCACTACACATTCTGAACGATTATAGTTTTAAGCAGTGTATTAGTAGTTAGTTAGTATGCTACACTCTAAGAAAAGTCTGTAAAAATAGGGCACAATCTACTATGTTCATATGAAGACATTTTCCCTATTGATTTTTCAAGGGTTTTTAACCTGCATACACCCCATTGTATTTTGTGTTTTCGGGTTGCAGGGTTACAACAGATAATGGATAACACATAATGTCCTGAAAAATTACTAGTACCTTTTCCATTTTTCTCAATATTTTTCTTACAGTGTACTAACTGATCAACAATTGCAGGTACAAGCTAAGGTGTATCATAAATTAACAATTATTCATTCAATTGAACAATTGCAAATAGCAGCTAACTTAATTCACGTGATGTGTACTGCTAGGCATCTTTGGTTTACTCATTTTGTGTAATTTAGATGGAAATTGTGTGCCTTTTATAGTTTGAGTCACTTATCAAAAGTTGCTAAAAAATTGCCAAATACATTTTAAAAATAGCTACATTTGTTACTAGGTGCTTTTGGAAGAAAAAGTTGCTAGGGTGGTGTGAAAAGTTGCTAAATTTAGCAACAAAATTGCTAAGTTGGCAACACTGCTCTGACCCGAGCAGATATAAACAAAATCCTATTGGCTATTTTAAAAAGGGGGCGGGGCTGCTCGATATGTCCCGCCCTGTCTTCCTGTTTCAGTTGAAATGACGTCACTACATTGAATAACGCTGGCATTTTTTCAAGGCACTTCAGAGGACCTTTAAAACCACATATAAATGGTGCCTATAAGTGCGTAGAAGCTTCTGTCAGCTCTCTACTGCAGTCTTGGCTCATTCCTCGCCTGAAAAAGCTTTCAGATCACTGATAATCTTTGGTTTTCACATTGCCACTGCTTTCTTCAAATTTAACCAAATATGATGAGAGTTAATAGTGCTTCATCTCCATTATGATCGCTGTTGATGAGGAGCTTAATACGATGACTTGGTTATTTGCTAATTTAGTGCCTTACCCAAGTGTGGCCTAACTGACTCCTTTCCCATCAAGAATATTGTTTATACATAACATAAGCACATCAGGCCTTCAAATTTTATTTCATTTTATTTTTCAAATGATATTAATATATAATAAATGAATAATTTTAAAATAAAACAATAACACAATACTAAATAAAAACCTATAATGTAAATAGCTGTTGTGTTGTTGTTTCTTTTTCTTTTTTTTAAGAAAAAATAAAAAATGGCCTCCCCCTGAGCCCATTCACTTTTAACAGACCCCCTAAAGCTGCGGTGAGTTTGGTGGGGGGTAATTGAGAATGAATGGGGGGAAATCATGAGAGAGGAGACAATGCCTCCATCACGATATGATTGGATCTGACTGATTATGTTCGGCTGTGATTCGTTCATGCGATAAATCCTGCCTCTTGTGCTCGTGCTAGTTCCACGTTCGCGAATCAGTCTGAATTAACAATATAATGGCGAAACAACAAAATTAAGTAAACAACTCACATACTTAGATATAACCACTTTGTTACGTCAAAATAAGACTTGAAATGGCCTTAAAACATGATCTGTGGGAGTTTTTAGTGGTCAGCGTGGTAAAATTTTAAGTAAATCTCTGTGTCTGTGACCAATATTCACCGATCTTGGATGACTAATGAACCGAATAATTCAAAAATAGTAAAAAGTTAACTATTAAAAACAGTAGCCGATAAGTTCACAAATTAAATCGTCTCAGGTTACGTATGTAACCATGGTCCCCTGAGTAAGGAAATACGAACTGCGTCCTCTAGGGGTCGCTATGGGGAATGTCTCGTCGTGACCCGTGTCTGAAGCATACATTGAAAAAACACCAACAACACGTTGGCCGGCGACAGCCATGACGTCACTACTGGTGCGACTATAGTATAAATAGGCGCCGGGAGAACACATCATCCACTTCTTCATCTGAAGCTTGCGTCCGAAGCATGGCAAGAAACCTAGAGGACGCAGTGTCTCAGGGACTCCATGCGTAACCTGAGACGTTCCCTTTCAAGGGAACTTCGAACTGCGTCCTCTAGGGGTCGTTATGGGGAACGGTATACCCACGCCACCATGCTGAGGGGAGTGCATGCCAGAACCATGGTGAGCACTACGTATCAACTCTACCATAGCCATGGGAGTTGCCCCTGGGATGTTAAGATGGCTGTCAGTGACATTATCCCCTACGGCCAAAGGTCTAGGCTACATACTCCAAAACGTACCTGTTAGGGCCAGAACTCCTGGGCCCGGGGTAGAGCTCAAGGCTTGGAATCAGGAATAGATTATTTTAAGGGAATACGACCAAGAGCCTAGAGTCATATTAGTCTTGGCCTGTCACACAGGGGCTATCGCTTGCTCTGCATGAGCTTGCTGAATGAACTGTCTCAACAGACCCCTAGTAGCAACACCCTGTTAAAAGTGGGTATCCGGAGGATACAATGTGGAGTGGTGCCCAAGGTGGAACCAGGGCTTATCCAGCTCAAGAAAGGGCACAAAGCTACCACGCAAAGCCCTCACCATACAGGATTTTAGAAAGAATGCAAGGTACTAGCGTGCGAACTTACCACAGTGTGGATTTTAGAAAGTGTACAAAGACTTCACGTGCACACTTACCATAACATGGATTAAAAAATAAATTAAAATACCATTTCAAGGGGCCCTCGTGGCACTCTGAAAGAGCAGCCTATAGATGGAAATGGTGCATCCCAAAACACTATGTTTGAGAAGTCATCAACTCGCTCCTAATTTATCGCTTGATTGGGCTAGCAGTAAACTCTCTGTTGAGGGAGCACACCCCCCAGCTCTCAATCGAGAGGGTGCTCGACCTACAACATGTTCCAAGCTGGAACAGCTAGCAGTTACTTTGATAAAAGGGAACACTGCTAAACACTACCATGAGGACAGGCCATGGAGCGAGGAATCCAACTCCTCAGAAAGTGAGAGAATTCAAACGCTCGAAAGAAATCACCATGCTCACAATAACCCTCAATGTTGAGGGGAGTGATGCTTCAAAAGTGTGTCAACAGAGACACTGGTTGAGTGGAGCCCAAGGTACCGGGGTCTAAACCAACTCAGAGAAAGGGAACGAGGCTAATAACGCGTAACCCTTACCATACAGGATTTCAGAAAAGTGGGCAAAGCATAACGTGCACACTTACCACTATGTGGATTTTAGAAAGTGCACAAAGTGCTCAGAGTGCCCACTTACCACTATATGGATTTTAGAAAGTGCACAGAATGCTTAGCGTGCACACTTACCACAATGTGGATATTAGAAAGTGCACAAAGCCTTCACGTGCACACTTACCATAATGGATTTATAGCTCCCAAGCCTCGTTCACAGATACTCGGAGGTACTGGGCCAAATGGGAGAAGCAAGCTCAAATACAACCCTCTAAGGCGAGGGGAACACTGCCTGAGACAGCATTACACAAGAAAGTTCTCGCAAATGCCACCTATACCTCCCGCTCGATGCCTCAGCAAGAGGGGATATCCTGGTGACCAGAAGCCCCTCAGGGCAACCTAGATACGGTAAACCAGACAGGGCAGCCTGAAAGCCTAAGCCCAGCCCGGACGTCCAGGAAATATTGCAGTGCCGTGCCTGATGGTCCAGAAAGCTCCCGCAGAAGCCTGTGACCTGGCCGCATGATCCAGGAAGCATGAAGCCCGAACCAGGGCTATCATACCGGCTGGACACCATATTGACGAGTGAGGTAACACTGCAAGTCGAGCACCCGGTTTGTGAATCCAGCAGAGGGTGGTGCTCACCGAGGACATACCCTAGAAAAAGGACAGAAACACAAAGATCCCGGGAAACACTGCAAAGAAAGCTAGCAGAAGGGATATACACACAACCACAGCGCACTAACACACACAACAACACACACAGACACACACACACATATACAGTATACATATACAGTGGGGCAAAAAAGTATTTAGTCAGCCACCAATTGTGCAAGTTCTCCCACTTAAAAAGATGAGAGAGGCCTGTAATTTTCATCATAGGTATACCTCAACTTGAGAGACAAAATGAGAAAAAAAATCAAATTTTTTTTTTTAAAGAATTAATTGGTAAATTCCTCGTAAAATAAGTATTTGGTCACCTACAAACAAGCAAGATTTCTGGCTCGCACAGACCTGTAACTTCTTCTTTAAGAGGCTCCTCGGTCCTCCACTGGTTACCTGTATTAATGGCATCTGTTTGAATTCGTTATCAGTATAAAAGACATCTGTTCACAACCTCAAACAGTCACACTCCAAACTCCACCATGGCCAAGACCAAAGAGCTGTCAAAGGACACCAGAAACAAAATTGTAGACCTGCACCAGGCTGGGAAGACTGATTCTGCAATAGGTAAGCAGCTTGGTGTTAAGAAATCAACTGTGGGAGCAATTATGAGAAAATGGAAGACATACACGACCACTGATAATCTACCTCGATCTGGAGCTCCACGCAAGATCTCACACCGTGGGGTCAAAATAATCACAAGAACTGTGAGCAAAAATCACAGAACCACACAGGGGGACCTAGTGAATGACCTGCAGAGAGCTGGTACCAAAGTAACAAAGGCTACCATCAGAAAACACACTGCGCCGCCAGGGACTCAAAACCTGCAGTGCCAGACATGTCCCCCTGCTTAAGCCAGTACATGTCCAGGCCCATCTGAAGCTTGCTAGAGAGCATTTGGATGATCCAGAAGAGGATTGGGAGAATGTCATATTGTCAGATGAAACCAAAATATAACTTTTTTTGGTAAAAACTCAACTTGTCGTTTTTGGAGGAGAAATAATGCTGAGTTGCATCCAAAGAACACCAAACCTACTGTGAAGCATGGAGGTGGAAACATCATGCTTTGGGGCTGTTTTTCTGCCAAGGGACCAGGAAGACTGATCCGTGTAATGAAAGAATGAATGGGGCCATGTATCGAGAGATTTTGAGTGAAAACCTCCTTCCATCAGCAAGGGCATTGACGATTAAACGTGGCTGGGTCTTTCAGCATGACAATTATCCCAAACACACCGCCCGGGCAACGTAGGAGTGGCTTCGTAAGAAGCATTTCTAGGTCCTGGAGTGGCCTAGCCAGTCTTGAGATTTCAACCCCATAGAAAATCTTTGGAGGTAGTTGAAAATCTGTGTTGCCCAGCGATAGCCCCAAAACATTTACTGCTCTAGAGGAGATCTGCATGTAGGAATGGGCCAAAATACCAGCAACATGTGTGAAAACCTTGTGAAGACTGACAGAAAACGTTTGACCTCTGTCATTGCCAACAAAGTTTATATAACAAAGTATTGAGATGAAATTTTGTTATTGACCAATACTTATTTTCCACCATAATTTGCAAATAATCTTTAACAATCCTACAATGTGATTGTCTGGATTTTTTTTCTCATTTTGTCTCTCATAGTTAAGGTATAACTATGATGAAAATTACAGCCTTTCTCATCTTTTTTAAGTGATAACTTGCCCATTGTGCTGACTAACTACTTTTTTCCCGCACTGTATTTATATATATATATATATATATATACTTTAGAAAGGGATCGTGTACTCGCCACCATGGTTCCCCCGCCCGGAGCCTGTTCAAAAGCGACCCGAAGAAGCCTCTAGACCGGACCATCATTAAGATGGTCACTATGAAGCCATAGACCAACCAAACCTAATAGGTCCAGCATAGGAGACTACAATGCAGGACATTTCCCATCTAACTTCGGACAGGTGGAGATATGGTGGTTACAGGGGAATTAGGAAGAGGAAGATAAGGGCATATGTAAAACCCCCGAAGGAAATGAGTACTCAAGTATCACTCTGATCCGAACGAAAGCGCTGACGCCTTGTCTGGATCACATAAAAAGGTCCCTTAGGTCTTGCCTACCTCCCTTTGACCCGCGATTCCTTCTAACCTTACCCGCAGGCGGGGGAGGAGCGCGATCTGCGACACTAGCCTTCTTTGCCCGTCTCTGATCCTCAAACCGAGACGGGCCAGGACCTGGGGTTTTTGCAAGGGCTCAGACCTGGACCTTCGTGGAATGAAGGTTTTGAAGGTCGCTGAGCGCGCCTTTGCCTCCCTGAACTTCTCAACCACCGTCTCAACGGAGGTACCAAAAGTACGGAAGGCGAAACCGGAGCTTCGAGAAGAAAGCCCCTCTCTTTTTTCTGATATCTGCTAGGTTCACCCACAGATGTCTCTCTGTCACTACCATAGCCGCCATGGACCTGCCCACAGCAGAGGCGGCCTTCTTAGTAGCACTGAGAGCGAGATCCGTGGTGCGGCGCAACTCAGCTACCTCATCAGGAGAAAGGCCCTCGCCTTTATCCAGGTCTTTCAGCAGGTCAGCCTGATATGCCTGGAGCATCACCATCGTGTGCAATGAAGCGACATCCCGACATGCTGCTGCTGTGTATGCCCTGCCATTCAAGCGAGATGCATCCTGATGGGGCTTAGATGGCAAGGAGGGAGTTTTAAGAGAAGATGTCTCACCCGTAGAGAGATAGCTGGCCAGCATCTCTTCTATGTGGGCATCTTCTCATAGCCGTTTTCGCGCATCGCCTCGATGTTGGCATAACTCGTATGCTGGAATCGATGGATGCGTGAGGAAAACGTCCTCTTCCATTTCTTCTCGATCTCTGTATGGAGATCAGGAAGAAAAGGAAGATCGCTCTTACCACGGAAATGCACGCTTCAAACAAAACAGTCAGTGAAGGCGAAGAAGAGGATGATGTGTTCTCCCGGTGCCTATTTATACTATAGTCGCACTGGTAGTGACGTCATGGCTGTCGCCGACCATGGTGTTTTTTTGGTGTTTTTTCAATGTATGCTTCAGACACGGGTCACAACGAGGAGTTCCCCATAGCGACCCCTAGAGGACAAGAACCTTTTGTGGAATGGAAATATTCTTCATGGAACCATCATAAGAATCTTTATTTTTAAGAGTGTAATGATATACATTTCAAACAGTCCTATGTTGTGGTCCTGTGACCTCATTGTGTAGCATGTTTAATACAGCAAGTAACATCGAGCTGAGTTGTCATCTCTGAAAAAACTGTAATTTTGCATTTTTAATCCCATTGTTTAAAAATGTCATCATTTTAAAAATGTAATGTTAAAAATCACAGCACATATATTCTCTAGTTTATTCCTTACACTAGAAATTAAAAGTCAATTTGAATGCAATTACATTATAGTGGCATTCTTTATCTCATTATCTTTATGTAGTATCCCGTGGTTGCATATTTTGGCAAATAAAATAGAAATAAAACAAACAAAAAACAAATAAATGGCATACTGTGCACAGTGATCTCTCTGGGCTGAGTTACTGTTTAGTTCGGAATGGAGATGGAAATTGTAATGTAATACTAAACAGTTTTATTTTTGTAAAATAAAGGCAATTGCAGAGTAGTTATTTTGATCATTTGTTATTTGTTTACTGCACTCATTCTATTTCATTTAAGGCAGGGGTGTCCAAAACTGTTCCTGGAGGACCACTATCCTGCAGAGTTTAGTCCAACTCTAATTAAACACACCCAAACCAAAGTAATCAAGGTCTTCAGATAATAAAAAGAGTCTAAAGCTCTGATTATATGGGCATTTCATGCTAAT
This sequence comes from Sinocyclocheilus anophthalmus, assembly GCA_018155175.1. Lineage (NCBI taxonomy): Eukaryota > Metazoa > Chordata > Actinopteri > Cypriniformes > Cyprinidae > Sinocyclocheilus > Sinocyclocheilus anophthalmus. The sequence goes on from JADLZN010009775.1 coordinate 11,899, forward strand.
TGTAACCCTGTGATACTACAGCATGAGACAAAGCAGTGTCAAGACAACCAAATAATCCTGATGTTTTAGAAAAAACACAATGCAGTGTTTAGTTAGTTTCACTTCACAAGTGATATAGTGCTTTATTTAGTTCTTACAACTTGAATGGAAAATACATTTTATTAACATACATGATTAAAGCAAGAGCAAGAAGACAAACACACAGTAAATACCAAAAGAAGATGCAAGACTATCAAAAACACAATATGCATTGTGTACATGGATTGTAAATATAGATGAAACAATCAAATCGTCTCTATGATCATATCTATTGGACAGCGAGAGGATAGATTAATACAGGAACATAAGCCTATTGCTATTTTCTTATAATATTCATTATTCTGAAAGACATACTAGTAATGCAACAGTTATGTAAGATGAATATGTACCCAGTGGTACTGTATCAGTGGTTAGAAGGATCATGTGTTGTGGTGACACAAATCTTGTTTTAAAATGTCATGGATTATGAATATATGCATGTTATGATTAATAATTTAAACAACAAGATTCATAATTATGGGTAATATATCCAATTCACCAACTGTTGGTACATTTTTTTAATTCTAATGCTGATGAAAGTTGTCTGAGCATTCATCATATAGATCCATCAACAGAACCTGAAATTATACAAATTAATTCACTAGTATAAAACATGTATCTTCGTAAGTGCCTTATATTATGATATTTTGCATTGTTTTTAGTTTATTTCACCTTAAATCTTCAGTTTGGAGTAAACAGTGTCAGAACTCTCCTTTCCTAACAGATGACAAGAGTGGCTCATACATTTATTTCACATTTATCTTATTATACATGCATTTATTTTCCTGTATTATGTTACAACAAACAACTGCAAAAGACATCTCAGCAGGTTTGGTGTCATACATTGGTTTTCTTTCTTAAATTCATTCATTGATTTCATGTCAATCTTTACATCAGAAGGTCCATATGTCTGCATTTAAAAAATAATGAATGAGAGACATTTTCCTCTCTTTTTCTGGTTTTTAAAGTTTTAAACGATTTTAGTTGATGCTCAGTAGAGGGAGACGGAGATCCTGCACCTACTCAAACACAGAGAAACCTCAGGAATGATTCACAAACAGCTTTCCTGTCCTCAGATTATGACAGATATTTATATAAAATTATCTTTAACCATAAAATGCTTCCAAAGGTCATTATAGTTAAGACCGTCTGTATAAGTAGTCTATGCTGATTTAAAGAGATGAGATGAACCTTTGTTGTGTTTGCAGCACCACAGCAGGGCCAGTAAGAACATGAGCAGAAATGTGACACTCAGTCCTGCAATCACTCCAATTATCAGAGCATGAGCTTCGGAAAACTCTAGTCCTGAAGATCCTGATGTTTTAAAATAAAAGGTCAGTAGGTCAAATTAATCAAGTTGGTCAAGTTAGCTACCCTTGTAGCTCATCATCTGCAATTTGATTGTGACATGTTTTAGCCTGAAGTAAACCCATTTATTTATTAAAATAGCTTTTGTTTAAGTTATTTATCTGCAGATTTACTACATATGATATAAAGTAAATAAGTAGCGGAGCATGAATCAATGCACATTACTTTAAACATTAAACATGTTGGTTAAGGTTTCTTATTTGTTATTTACAGACACTTTTGCTCATGTAGTCAGAGTGATGTGAACAGATATAAACACACTCACCTGATACGGTCAGTGTAACTTTATCACTGGTGTGTGAGTATCGTGATCCTCCTGTTTCTCTTCCAGTACAGCTGTAATTACCTGTGTGAGATTCGCTAACAGAACTGATCCGGTATTCCTGCGATTGACTGACATTAATCACTGAATCATCTTTATTCCAGCTGTAGCTCCAGCTGGTGACGTCTGTCTCCTGTATGTCACATGTGAGAGTGACCGTCTGTCCTCTGAACACACGTCCATCAGGCTGGACACGCACTACAGGCTTGGGTCTCTCTGTGCAAAATAAACTGAAGTTTACTTTAACCGACAGCACATGATATTGTGGATGGGGAAAATTAATCTTCATAATATTATTGTAAACTGAAAATCAGATTGTCTTGTAAAAATAGCACTGACCTCCTACTGTTAGCACGACTCCTTGGCTTTGTGTGGTCTTTTTTTCTACAGTACACGCATATCTTCCTCCATCAGAGACTCTCACTTTTCTCAGTGTTTCTGTTTCAGAACCAGCTTTTATTCTCTGAAAGTTTTTGAACCAGTAAATTGTCCGTCCAGTTGATCGTCCCTCATCACAGATGAGAGTAACTGTGTCTCCAGTGAACACTGAACTCTGGGGCTTTACAGTTAATTTGGGCTTGTCTGTAAATATTTCATGATACATCATTACTACTTCATGAGTCATCATCTATCACTGCATTTCTGTTATTTGTATTGAGACTGGGTTGTTTCTACTGTAGATGCTGTATGTTAGACAGACTGAATGTTAATTGTGTCTGCTTAATCTCAATACCTGACATTAACTAACCACATAACGTGTATTACATTATTCATGTTACTGCCATATGGAAATTTGGCTGATAATAAAATGCTTCCTATAATTGTAACACTGAAAGTTGAGCACCCAAGTGAGTTCAGCACCCAATTTGAGGAGCCATGTCTCACATGATTTGTGTCTTCATGTGTCGTCTTTATGAGACCTCTCATGTTAGAAGAGCATAAAACAGCCATACAATTATATTACTCATAATGACAAAGTGATAAGTTGATGGGCGAGGCAAAATTAAGAAATATTTAATATAAATAACCCAGAATCAATAGATTAAATGTTGTGACTATGTCATGAACTGCCGTGAGACTGAGTTGCTCTAAATGTTTACTAGTAGTTTTTTCTCAGTTGGAGTCAATTCATTGTTTATGCATTTAAGCAAGATCCTGATGTGTATCAGTGATGATCACTCACCCGAAACACTCACAGCATCACTCCATTCAGAGCAGAATGATTCTCTGCAGCCTTTACACTTGCATGACTGTTTGAGCTGTACAGTGATCTTGAACTCTTTCTCCCCAGAGTTGTGCTGTTCATCTCCACACTGCCATGTGTATGTCCAATCTTCCCCCTGTATGTCACATGTGAGAGTGACAGTCTCTCCTCTGAATATCTGTGATGGTTCAGGCTGAACAGTCAGACGAGGTTTAGGTGCCTCTATAAGAACCGAACAAACAGAAGTTATGCTAAAACATCCAAAGAAGCCACAATAATCTACACATCTACACGTGTATCAGTGTTTATTTCTTGTCTTTGTCCAAGAATGGTGCAATACATTGTAAACACTGATCTGTTCCTCTGAAGCCTCTTGCCCTGCATGATGAGAACAATAAACTCACTTTCTTTACAACCACCTTTTTTCTCTGTAAATAAAACCCCCTCTAAACATGTTATTATCTTTAAGATCATAATGTATATGCATTATATTTAGTATCATAATATAAATGCATTATATGGGTGAATATTTGAAGAAATATATATAAATCACCTTGAGTGTGTGCAGGGCGGATGTTTGAAATCAGCACTGAAAAGTGAAAAGAGACATTTATTGATTAATTATTAGATTTAGTTGCTTCTAAATAGAACTACATGAATATCTTCAAAAGCTTTTGAAAGGAATTCCACGAGAAAAGCATAGTTTGAATCGCCATTTGAATAGTTTACACTGATTAAAAGTTTTAGAGAGAAATTAGCTCTTTTATAGGAGACTAATTCAAAATAGCAACTACAGACAGTGTCAATGGTATTTTGATACAACAGATTTTAGACCAGTTTTATATTGTTAATGAGCAGAATTGCTCGGCTCAACTCTTTCTATCTTCTCTTTTCTATCAAATCAGATCAATCTATCTCTATTCTGAAGCAGGGTGAAAGATTGAAGACAACATCTATGTGCATTGCTAAGAATACCCTTACGAAAAATATGTTTATTCAAGTGTGCTATTAGTATACTTCTTTTAAACTAAAAATAGGAAAGTATATTTTAGTCTACTTTTTATGTACTTCACAGAAATGGGCTTTATGCACTTCTCAGAAATATACTTAAAATTACATTTAAGTATACTTGACTTATACTTAGAAAAAGTCTAAATATATTTTAGCTATAATTGTGCTCCTAGAATCCGTGTTTTCATTGTTATACTGTAGGGAGCGCTAGTACACATCTTCTGGACAGAATTTCCAAAAAACACAAGAGAAGAAGAAACCGAAACAACAGATGCTTCCACATGTAATCTAACATGATCATCAGACATAAAACAGCATCAAAACTATGTAACATTATGGAATAAAATGTCGACCAATGAAGAGGTAGTAATGACTGTCAAGCTTTGGGGTGTTGATCAACTTTATCTTCGTTTTGATTATAATTCTAAATCCAATTCATAGTCTTTTTTCAGCTTCTTGTTCAAAATGTTGTCTATTTGTTTTTTTTTATTTATGAAACTTACCCACATTCAAGTGTTTAAAAAAGAATGCATGAAGCTAGAATAAAATGTTTTTGTTTACAAGCAGATACCCTGTTCTTTTGATGTTTTGTATGTTCAGATATTCATGTAACAAAATATATACAAATTAATACCTAAATAGGGACATAGTAGTATACTTAACGTATGATGTAAAGTTCACTTAAAGAAAACTTACGAGTATACTTGCAGTATAAAACTACTAAACTAGTAGTTTAATGAGACTATACTTCAAAGTGTACTAAAAAAATGCTACTACAAGTATTTAATTAAAGTATACCTATAAGTTCACTTTTAGTATAGTTGCAGTACAAACTAAACATTTTGATGTAAACTAGTGTGTACTCAAAGTTTACTACTGTTATACTTAAAGTATACTTTTATATACTAGAAAATGAGCCAATTTTAGTCCCAAGGAGTATTGAAATAGTACACTTACAAGTATACTACTAGTACACTGATATTTGTATACTTACTACATAAAGTATACCTAAAAATATACTTGAACTTTACTTAATAAAATAAACTTGTAGTATACTACTTTTTGGTAAGGGTATCAATGTGAATGTAAACATATTAAATGCATAAGACGATGAAATACAGATGAACACTGATTCACTACATCATTACACAAAATAAGAAATTAATGCATAATTGAGGAAATTATACTCACAGAGCATTAGAGGAAGTAGACTGAGCGCCATACTGATCTATTAATGACAGTCAAACACACAGACTGTTTTATACTCAACACTTCCTACAAATAAGGAAGACAATGACTCCCCTGTAAAATGTGTCATCCTGTCTTTTGTGATCATTTTTGAGAATATGGAAGATTATTTATTAACAAGTGATATAATTTAGTGTGTGTGTGTAATCACACCACACCCCACACACACACACCCACACACACACACACACACACACACACACACACCACACACACACAACTTATAAGAACATACAAAACTCTCATCAGACATGTAATTCATGGACTTTATACTGATGGTTTGTTAGGGTGGGATACAAAGCTACATCAGACTGAATGAGAAGGGATTTATTTTAGTGCTGGATCTAAATCGCGGCTTTATGCGAATCGTTTTTAAACCTATCGTCAGACTTGTCAAATAAGGCAAGGCAAGGCAAGTTTATTTATACAGCACATTTCATACACAATGGTAATTCAAAGTGCTTTACTAAAAATAAATTAAAATAATCACAAAAATAAAACAAGGAATTTAAAAAAACTTTGAAAAAAATGATAAAAACATTTATGTAAAAAGATTTTAAGACAGTTAAAAATCGAAAATGATTATAAATACATAAAATACAGTGCAATCAGTTCGGACATCGCACAGTGCTCATTCAATAAATGCACAGCTAATAAGATGAGTTTTGAGTCTAGATTTAAATGTGACTAATGTTTTAGCACATCTGATCTCTTCTGGAAGTTGATTCCAACTGCGGGTGGCATATTAGCTAAAAGCGGATTCCCCTTGTTTTGTGTGAACCCTTGGTATTTCTAACTGACTCGATCCTAATGATCTGAGTGGTCTGTTAGATTTACTGTATATTCAGTGAGCATATCTGCTATGTATTTAGGTCCTAGGCCATTGAGTGATTTCTAAACGAGTAAAAGTACTTTAAAATCAATCCTAAAAATAACTGGAAGCCAGTGTAAGGACCTGAGGATGTGGTGTGATATGCTCAGATTTTGTGCTCTGGCAGCAGTGTTCTGGATGAGCTGCAGCTGTCTAATGGTCTTCTTGTGAAGGCTGGTGAAAATAAGGACCATTACAAAAGTCCACCCTGCTGGTGATAAAGGCATGGCATGAACAAGTTTCTCCAAGTCTTGACCAAGTCTTGACTGGAAACAAAACATCTAATTCTTGCAATGTTTTTGAGATGATCGTATGCTGATTTAGTTACTGCTTTGACATGACTACTGAAACTAAGGTCTGTCTCCAGAATCACACCAAGATTCCTGACTAGCTGTGATAGGTAATTTGGTGCTTTCTCGTTATTTGACTTAGTGGGAGCATATATAATACAGGCTAAACAAGAGCGGTGCAAGAATCGAGCCTTGTCGGACTCCGCATGTCATGGACGACTTATGCTCTCCTATACTCACATAAAAACCTCTCCCTTCTAAATATGACCTGAACCATTTAATTACCATACCAGAAAGCCCGACCAAGTTTTCCAGTCTCTCTAGTAGTATATTATGATCGACAGTGTCAAACACAGCACTGAGATCTAGTAGTACCAGCACTGATATTTTGCCAGAATCAGAATGTAATCGAATATCATTTATTATTTTAATGAGCGCTGTCTCTGTGCTGTGATGCAGTCGGAAACCAGATTGAAAATTGTCCAGGTATCCATTTTTAAGTATTTAAAAACGTATTTAGAGTATTTAAATTGAGTTTAAGTGTAACTGGGCTGACGAGACGTGAGACGTGCAGATCCAAATGCAAAGCTTTATTTGGAGAAGGGACGAGACATGGTATAAGACAGCAGGATATAAAACAGTGGCAACAGAATATGGAGGGCAAGACACAAGAAAATCCTAGGGTAGGTGGGTCGACGGATGGCAGACAGGTCACAGGAGGGAAAGGCTAAAGTGAGAAGAGGAAAAACAGGAGAAGATCAAAAACGAAGGAGGAGGACAGGGGGCTAGGTACAGGCTAAGGCTAAGGCTAAGGCTAAGGCTAAGGCTAAGGCTAAGGCACAAACGAGGGCTCTGTAGTGTCGCTATCGCTAGGGGAGTGATAAACACTGAACAATACTCAGCAGAGGGAAGGGATCAGAGTGAGTGTAAAATAGTGAGTGAGTGATATGAAACAGATGTGTGCAATCAGTGAACCAGCTGTGTGCAATCAGTGCTGTGTGAAATCAGTGCAATGAATGATGGGAACTGTAGTCCGGAGTGAAGTGCAACAGTTAGTGTAGTGCAAGAGTCAATGGAAATTGGAAGGTTCATGGACCGGATTGTGACATAAGTATTTGTTCAGCTGATTAAAAACTATACATTTTCAATAATCTTGCCTATAAAAGGAAGATTTGATATTGGTCTATAATTGCTCAAAATGGTGTTATCAAGATTGCTCTTTTCAGAAGGGGCTTAACAACTGCAGTTTTCAGGGAGTTTGGAAACATCCCAGAAAGAAGTGCGGCATTCACCACTTCTAAGAGATCTGCCTCCAAACAGTTTAGCACCTTTTGAAAAAATGTGTGGGAAGTGTGTCAAGATAGCAGGTTGACAATTTTAGGTGCTGCACTATTTCTTCCAAAAATTTTCTATCAGTTGCTTCAAAAATAGACAAAGTATCTTCTTTTTGAAATTGCGGTCGAATCTCTCTGACCTCTGCATAACTTGAGGATGTGCTAATCGCCTTCCTGATATTAATGATCTTCTCAGAAAAGAAGGAAGCAAACTCATTGCATTTGCTGTCGGAGAGCATTTCACTGGCAATCTGACTTGAGGGGTTTGTCAGTCTCTCAACAGTAGCAAAAGAGAAAGAGTGCGAGTGTACGTTGTTGTTTAAAGTTACTGTCTAGCTGTGGATTAGTTCCACACTGGGAAAAGCATGACAGGCTGTCTTAGAGATGCTATAGTGAATTTCAAGTTTCGTCTTCCACCACATCCGCTCAGCTTTTCATACTCTGTAGGCTGTTGATTTTCTCCAAGCTGATATCATCAATAACATTCTTAACTTTTTAGTTAAAGGAATCAAGGAGAAGATCAACAGAGTCTGATCCAAAAAAATACCAAACTGAGGTATTTTGACTAAATGTTGTTGACTGTCTCAGAATGTGAGAAAAGGGAAGTATGAAGCCACAAATGTTACTAAAATTTCTGAATGATTTTGCAACCATCTGTTTATGGGTAATTGAATCATGTCTGGTCCACGGCCACTTTAACCAGAATTCATCAGTGCAAAATGAGTGGTGAGATGCGTAAGTGACTGGGGGTCAGTGTGAGTGATTTATCATCTGCTGTTGTCATCTCATGCCATCTCTGTGTGGCCTTTGTCTAAGTGTGATAATATTAGAGGGGGTCTTTACAATGGAGATCTTTCTGTATTTTTTACATGAAACATATATGTGATATTATTCCATTCCAAACCAATAATGGGTTTGTCAGTCCCATGAAAATGTAAGGATGGTTTCACTACAGTGGTTCAGGTTGCTATATTGTGTGACTATCCAGACTATTGTATCGCAACATTGGAATTCCAAAAGGAAGATGGGTTTGGGACAGGAGAGCAAAAGTCTTTGATAATTCAAAACTTAAAAGTACATTCACATACAGTCTTCCGGTCTCAGGCCTCTGACAGTCGCTGTGGGTGCTGACGTGGGTTGACGTGTGCCTTAAACAGAAAAATGACATGATAATCTTTTTTAGTGATGTGTGGCCAAGTATGGTGATACTCGGAATTTGTGCTCTGCATTTAACCCATCCAAGTGCATACACACTGTGAACACACACCCGGAGCAGTGGGCAGCCATATTGCTGCGGAGCCCGGGGAGCAGTTGGGGCTTCGGTGTCTTGCTCAAAGGCCTCATCTCAGTCCCTGAGGTTAATTTATCAAAAAATAAAATAAATAAAATGACAGCAGAGTGAATAAGTGTTGTAGTACTTGTTTAAATCATGCTTTCAGCTGAAAATATTCAGTATAGGAACAAACAAATTCCCTGAGAACTGTCTATAACTTCCTGCTCATGTCCATAGCCGTCATAGCCTTCACAGTCTTTCTGATTTGAGTGATCCATCTCTATCAAGCTAGCTAAATATGTTTAACATGTGAATTCTTGCTAAATAGGCAGTTATATTACGGGCTGTTGGCATGAATTGTACTTGTGATGGAGCGGTGGTGGAGCGAGTGAAAACCACGATGCTCCGACTTTTAAAAAATCCACTCTTCGCTCCTGTCAAAATCACACCGCTCCGCTCACATACTCTGATTGAGTAACTGTTGCTGTCATGACAGATCTTTTTCAGAACCAGCCGCTATCAAAATAATCTGTCTGCGGGCGCGGGCCAGATATTATTGCTGGCGGGCCAGTTTTGGCCGCCTGTTGCCGACCACTGCATTAGGCCATGCCCCAAATTTTGGTCAAATATTTGGTAATATCAATTAATATCCACTGTTTAAACTACTTGTTTAAAAATATTTGACAGATAATGTAAATTGCAACCTTTACTCATGTTTGCTGCCTTCTTGTTGTCTGATTTGACTGTGATGCTGTTTGAATTTTAGGGTTTTTAATCAACATTGATTCCTGTCAGTGTGACATAAGTGTGATATATTTAATCAGAAGGAGACAACTGGCTGTTTGTATGAGCTTTAAAAGTTTGACGCATATCGTCAGAAAATGACTCAAGATAAAGATGGACATGTAATAGATTTTTATTTATTGGTTTCCCTGTGCTTCATCCAAAACAGTAACTCTGTCCAAAACAGGCCTATGTCTAAACATGTCATCTGTTTAATTTGATAACAATAAAGTATATATATGGAAAATACATTTCCATTACCCCTCCAGCCAGTGAATGACCTGTGATATAAAGAAATGATCTGCTTCCATTTGATATTGAAACAAACGCTTGCACACAGTACCGATAAATTAATTTGTTTTATTCATCAGTTCATACAAAAAAAAACCACCAAAAACTCTGTATTGACAAATGCGATGTTTTTTTTTTTTTTTTTTTTTTCAGGGGGTGCTGAGTTTGAGCTTTAATCGGGGGTTTTGTATCAATAAAGCAGCGAAACGTGGAAAGCAGCAGTGACCGGAGATGAAGGACAGACAGATGTGTCGTGTGCTTCAAACTGACCAAAACAACGTCTGAATATAAACCTCCGCAACTCCCTCAGCGATGTTTCTTTCATTAAAGACATTGTCAAAGTGCTTGTTAAAAACACGGATGACACATTCAAATATTTACCACAGTTAATATCAGGGGCGGATCTAGAAAATTATTTTTAGGGTGGCAAAGGGGTGCCATGGGGTCTATGAGGGGTGGCAACACCAAAACAAGCCCCCATGCATAGTTTTTGGGGATTTATGGTCTGACATACACAGTTGTGTTCACAAATATTGTATTACCATTAAGTAATCATCCATACTGTTTAAAATGAAAAATAAATAACAACATTTCAATATCCATCATGGCACCAAGTCGCAACATAAAACAACATAAAAACTTCAACAGGTATAAATGTTCTGGCTTGTATCAAAAAAGAAGGACTGCAGTTCTTATTAGAAAGACATAGGATAGCTTAGGATGGTATAAATCATGTTTTAGTGCAAGTTTAAGAGCAACAAATATTTTTGAATTTCCTGACATTAGAAAGAAATACAATAATATCAAAGCACTGAAACTGGATCAGTTTTGAAAACAATGTTTGATTTTCTGTTATTAACAGAGGTGGGAATGTCTGTAATCACCCAGAACAAACTCTATCAACCATATACTCTAGCAACACCCCAGCAACTGCATAGCAAGAGCCTAGCAACCACCCAGAATATCCTAGCAACCAACTAGCAACACTTTAGCAAACATCTAGAACATCTAACTGACCGAACCATTTACGTTTTTAAACAAGACTTTAAGACAAGCTTTCAATCTAGTTATTACAGTTTTCCGTTTGTCTATAACAGTATACATAAATGAAATTACAGACACAGATACAGTATAATTCAGCAATTAACTTTTGGAAAAAAAAAGTTTTCATTTTACTACTGTAAAGTAATCTTGCAGTAGATGAAAAGCACTAGAAAAGTTCAAATAACAAAGAATTGTATGAACTTGGCATGCACCACAAATACAGCACAGTAAAAAAATATAACAAAAAAAGTAAATTTAGCATCCTCTGCACATTTGGCCAAATTATACAGTACTATAGCAGTTTCTTGGTCTCCTGACACAAGACTAGCTATAACTCTAGGCAGTCATTTCTCAGTTCTGCAAAAATGCAGTACACATAAAAAATGGTTACAAATAAAATTTGACAGTCACACGTTTGAAGGTATACAACATGTGCTACAGTTTACTGTACATATAGAATAGTGACATTTCCACTATCTAATGTACTGGTACTGTACTGTAATTATACTGTATGTGTAAGTATAAAACCCCTGTAGATCATGATTGGCTCAGCTCGAGCTCTCTCCGTTGTTAGCATGCAGAGATTCTGATTGGTGTCATCAGTTTTGCTACCTAATGTTTAACGTCTCAGGTTACTTATGTAACATACGTACCCTTCAGGAACTCGAGCTGCGTCGAAGTCGCTTTGGGAACGCCCTTGCGTGATCGCGTTCTGATGCACGTGTCAAATCCGTCCAATGGAGCAGCGAGACGTCACCAGCGGGGTGACGCAAGCACCAGAAAGCATAAAAGCGCATCCAGCAGAGCGCAAACCAGCTTCTGCTCTTCAGTAGCGCTCTGTGTATGTGTCTGTCTATTTACTGTTGTCTGTCCGCACAAGCACTCATATATATAAAATAATGAGAAAGTCTATGGCGAGCGAACGGCATTACAAACGCTGTGTTTCTCCCTGCCCACGATATCTGGCGGCAGGGGATACACACGATTTGTGTGTCGTGTTTTTAGGAGCGGAGCATGCACGGTCAGCTTTCGAGCAGCTGATTGTCATCACTGCGAATTGTCGATGCGTATGCTCCGCTCTCGCCTGGCTGAGTTTGATGAGAGTGGCCAGGCTCGCGATCCCGCTGGCAGCGGTCCCGCTGTTGCCGAGGCACAGCGCAGACTGTTGTCGTGGGGATCACGGGTGGATTTAGCGGAGGGATCCGAGACGGGCTCGTCCTTTTCTCGGTCCTCACCCGCTAGATCCGCGGCTCTCTCTCTCACGGTTCGGAAGCCCGCGCTGCGGTTTCCCCCCCCCCCCCCCCGAGAGAGAGGAGGATGCTTCATCTATCTTCCTCTGAGGAGGTGGATGTGATGAGTGTCGAGACAGAGGAGACTGTGGACTCGCCACCACAGTCCCTCGCGTATGTGGTGTGATTCGTGATTATGGGGTGTGTTTCGTGCATTCGCCAAAATAAAATATCGTTTGGCCAGCCTAGAAACAGGATGCTCGTCCTAAATATAATTAGACGAGCATGTTCTGGATCCAGATCACAGCCTTCACGACGGGGGCCTTCCGTTTTTCCCCGATCTCCATGCTGAGGTGTCAAGATCGTGGGAGAAACCATACTCATCCCGTATTACAGCCCCACAGTCTCGAATTATTCAAAAGAACATTGTGGGGCTTAATGATAAGGTATATGGGGCGATGCCAGTGGTGGAGCAGACGCTTGCGAGCTATCTCTCCCCATCCTCAGCATCGTCCCTGAAGGCCCCGAAGCTTCCCACCAGGCCCGTTAGGCTTACATCGAGTCTGGTATGGAAAGCTTATATGGCGGTAGGTCAGGCTGGCGCATGTTTGCACACCATGGCGGTGTTACAAGCATACCAGGCTGACCTGCTCAGGGGTGGGGCTGCTGAGCGGCAGCAGCCCAAGCCATCAAGCTCCTCATATCGCCAGTCTCAAAAACAGAGCGTTGCAACCCGCACCCCTCCACAGAAAGATTGGGGGTCGGGGCGATGCTCTCAGTTGGGGTCTTCTAGACCGAAAACGGATCTGCGGACTGTTATTTGTCTAAGAGGACCTCGGCGAAATGGTCCTACCATTGTCAGGTCCCTGAGGGCAGCCCACCTGGAGAGGAAAGGATAACACCTCAGTATACGGTGCCCAATCCTCCTCAGTGCCCTCATGGAGGCTTATTGATACCCCTGCCACCCTCGGTGCTTCAGGGCTCAGTGAGCTCCGACGAGCGAAATTCCCAGCTGCCGCCCGGCAACGGTACGGCACGGGAGAGCCACGAGAACCCCTAGAACGGTATTTCAATTGGTGTGCACGTTATGCTTTGCGCACTTTCTAAATCCACATAGCTGGTAAGTGTGCAAGTTATGCTTTGCACACTTTCTAAAATACACATAGCTGGTAAGTGTGCACGTTATGCTTTGCCCACTTTTCTAAAATCCTGTATGGTAAGAGCTACGCGCAACAACTTCGTGCTCTTTCTGAGTATTTTAAAACCCCGGTTCCGCCTTGGGCACCACTCCTCCTATGTATCCTCTGGATACCTAATTAACAGGGTATTGCTACTAAGGATCTGTCGAGACAGTTCCTTCAGCACATGCAAAAAGAAACGTGCGGTAGCCCCTGTGTGACAAGACTAGTATGATTCTAGGCTCTTAGCTGTATTCCCTTAAAAGGAATCTATCCTGATTCCAAGTCTTGAGCTCTACCCCAGGCCCAGGAGTCTTGCCCTAACAGGTAAGTATTTTGGGGTAAGTAGCCTAGGCCTTTGGCCGTAGGGAATAACGTCACTGACAGCCGTCTAACGTCCCAGGGGCGACTCCCATAGCAATATGGTAGAGTTGTTACTTAGTGCTCGCCATGGTTCTGGCATGCACTCCCCTCAGCATGGCTGCGTGGGTATACCATTCCCCAAAGCGACCTCTAGAGGACGCAGTTCGAAGTTCCCATAAAGGGGAACGTCTCAGGTTACTTATGGAAGAATAACATAAGGTAGACACTGCGTACTCGAGGTTTCTGCCATGCTGCGGACGCAAGCTTCAGACGAGGAAGTGAATGATGTGTAGCTCCCGGCGCCTATTTATAATATAGTCGCACCGGTAGTGACGTCATGCTGTCGCCGGCCAACGAGTTGGTGTTTTTCAATGTATGCTTCAGACGGGTCACGACGAAGCATTCCCCATAGCGACCCCTAGAGGACGCAGTGTCTCGGTCCCTACTCAGGGAACCATGGTTACATAAAGTAACCTGAGCCGTTTTACATAACTCTGCTATTCGTTTCTGTGATCGGCATCTTATTGATTTCATGTTATTGTCACAGCTTATATCCATGATGAAAGTGGAGCGGTCGGAGAATCGGATCACCAAACAATTACGTGATGAATCTCAGACATATCCGGACGGGATTAGATTTCTCAGAGGACTTCTGAGTTACCTGAAAAGCAGTAATTATCTGATTCACGAACAAATGTAAAAACAATTAGTTACTGGGCCGCACTTTGTGGTTTTGTTTAAAAAATATCCGGTTCATAAGAGTCATTTGTTAATGAAGCCGACTACATTGGCACGCTGCGTGCGCGTGCAACCATTGTGCAGGTTATTAAAGGGGTCATATGATGCGACTTCAAGTTTTCCTTTCTCTTTGAAGTGTTACAAGCTATTGGTGCATAAAGAAGATCTGTAAAGTTGCAAAGACTAAAAGTCTCAAATCCAAAGAGATATTCAAAGAGTCAGCCACGCCTACCTAAAACGGCTCGTTCTAACACGCCCCAAAATATCTACATCACTATGTGGGAAGATTTGCATAACGCCCAAATGTTCACACAAAGAAAGAAAACGTAACTTTTATTCTCGCTGTAGTATTGATGTTGCCGCCGCCATGTCGTGAAAGCCTGTGTTTAGTTGTGAAAAATAAATCTGTAGTTTTTACAAAATAATTAAGGCAGCTGTGGTTGCCAGAATAATTTTGTAAAAAATACAGAAAAACAGTAAACACATTTACGGCCAAAACCTGTAAATTGTACAGTATAAAACTGTAATTTAAAAACAAGAAAATCTGAATGTAAACCAATAAATTCAACAACACACACTGCTACTAAAATCTGTTTCGTACCTTTAACATATACTGACAACCACCATAATAATGCAGGTGGTAAAAGTGAAAGCCACATGAAGAATCAAAGCTCATCACAAGTAGCTTCGCCACAAGCAGAAGTATATAATATATAGAAGTGCACAGAGTAATTCACGCAAACACAAAACACATCATGGTAACACACATGGCACTTAAATAATGCAATAAACATTCATTAAACAACAGAAAATGTAACATAAAGCCCAAATATACATAACTAATAACAAAAACTTTTTTAAAAACATGATTATTTAAACAAAAAAATATTTTTTTCAATATATTCATCCAGCAGCTGCCGTGACCAAAGCGGCCAAGAAGAAATAAACAAGTCATTTTTAACATGTGTTTTATGAAAACGGCTCTTTTAAGAGCCACCCAAAAAGGCGGGAGGATGAGGAGACACAAGATGTTCTCTGCCTTAATCCTAGCCCCAGAGCTCGCTCCAGTGTCTGCTCCAGCCCCAGAGCTCGCTCCGGTTTCGGCTCCAGCCCCAGAGCTCGCTCCAGTGTCGGCTCCAGCCCCAGAGCTCGATCCAGTGGCGGCTCCAACCCCAGAGCTTGCTCCAGTGTCGGCTCCAGCCCCGAGTTTAGCCCAGAGAGAGTGCCCCGGTCCCCGAGTTTAGCCCTAAGAGGACTCCAGTCCCTGAGTTTAGCCCTGAGAGGGTTCCAGTCCCCGAGTTTAGCCCAAGGAGGGCTCCAGTCCCAGAGTCAAGGGTCACAGTTCCCGAGTTAGGCCTACGGAGGGCCTCTAAAGACGATATTTTCCCCAATGATTTTTTTTGGGGGGGGGGGGGGGGTAGTAGGGGTCCATGCGTGGAGGCTGGGCCGAGTGCCGAGGCCAGGCTCCCTGAGCTCCCTGTTCCTCCATGGCCTCCTGAACTGTCTACTCTGCCATGGCATCCTGAACTGTCTACTCTGCCATGGCATCCTGAACTGTCTACTCTGCCATGGCATCCTGAACTGTCTACTCTGCCATGGCATCCTGAACTGTTTGATCTGCCATGGCCTCCTGAACTGTCTGATCCGCCATGGCCTCCTAGTCTGCCTGCTCCCCCACCATGGATTCCTAGTCTGCCTGCTCCGCCATGGCTCCCTGGACTGCCTGATCCGTCATGGGTCCCGGAACGGGTACCGCTCTGGAGGCCTGCCGTCCCGTGTCTGTCCTGAGAGGCTTCCATAGTGCCCACCCCCCGGGAGGGGGTAGTAATGTCAGACTCTGTTCCTGTCTTGTGTTGTGTTCCCTCCCCACGTGCTCCATGACCCAGTTTTCCCATGTTGATTGTTCATTAGTTCCAGGTCCCTACATTGTGTCACTTAGTCTGTGTATTGCAGAATTGCAATTCAAATTATTGGCAAGTAAAACTATGAAATTATGCTATCTTTAAGTAGAACTTAGAATGTTGAAATGACAAGACCTTGTTTAAAAGTAAAAAAAAGTTCAAATGTTTTTTAGATAGATAGATAGATAGATAGATAGATAGATAGATAGATAGATAGATAGATAGGATAAGATAAGATAGGATAGATAGATAGATGATAGATGATAGTATAGATAGATAGATAGATAGATTGATTGATGATTTTCCATAACCTCTTTAAAGAAATGTTTTTTAATTAATATGTTTTTTCTTAATATTTATTATAAAATGGACAGCTCTGGTCCCTGATGCTGATTGGTCAATAGCCATGTTTTACTTACAGTAAAGCACAGCTTCACTAAACAGCATGCCTCTCGTGCCTTACTGCTTATATAAAGCACCGGGGTGGAAAAACACATACAAGAATGCATTGCCTTTGTTGAATTTCTTGAATTGTAATTCCGCTTCCTGTTGTTGCATTTTACTTTCCTTTGGGGTAGGGCCAATTCAAATGAGTTTCTAGCTCATGAATTAAAGGGAACCAAGTTTTTTTATTTTGAATTTTGCCTAAACCTGTTGTGAAATGGTAAATGTTTAGGATTGCAGTCTAAGCAATCGCCTAGCCTACTCTGCCTGTGGTCACTCACTTGATAGACAACTTTTAAATGGTTGTGTTCATTTAGAGTCAGTAGTATTCTTAGGAGGCCAGTGTGTTCATTATGTATTGATTTAGTCAGCTCAGGCTTTGCATTCTTCCACTAATAGACCCTTATCTTCAAAGCAGTTCTGACCTGCAGAGGATTTAAAAGCAGATTGTTCAGTAGTCCACATCTGACAAACCATTTGCTGTGCATATTGACAGACTCTGTTAAGGCTTTTCTAGTTCCCTTTAAAGTATATGACCTGGGCAGTTATGCATTGTTTAGTGTTTGGTCATATGTCGTGTGCTATCTGTTTAATTAATAGAATTCTCTCTCCCGTTATCTAGCTATCTAGCTATCTATCTATCTATCTTCTAATATAGGGCTGTCAGCGATTACAGTTTGTAATCTAATTAATTACATGATGTTTCAATTAATTAATCTAATTAATCGCAAAATAAATTTGACTGTGAAAATACCCACAAAAAATTATTTAAAGCTATTTTTGTGTTAAATGAGAAAGTATCAAGTAGACATTACAAATTGTAGCTTTAGAAATAAATATTTTATTTGATATATTAGGCTAAAATGTATTAGGATACACATAAACATTAGGAGGGGGGGGGGGGGGGGGGGGGGGGACTACATGGCATAAATAAACTTGGGACCTAACAGAAGATAATTTAAGAAACATACAGTATTTTGTTTCATACAATGAAATCATTGGCTTCATATAGTAATAGAAGTCTTCAAAATACCTTCTTTTATGTTCCAAAAAAGAAAGGTTTGAAACAACATGAGGGGGAGTAAATGATGACAAAATTGAATTTTTGGGTGAAACTTACCATTTTTAATTTTTTTTGTTTTTTTTTTTTTTTTAATGTTTTATTTTAGATTATTATTTTAATTAAATTACTGTAAATATAAACTAATCTGCCAGCAGGTGGCGGTAAATGTCTTTGAGTCATTCATTCATTTGATTTGTTCAAACTGCTGATTCATTCAGGAATTCAGTAAAAGGCTCTCTCTATGAATGGACTGCTGAGTCATTGGTTCACATGATTCGTTCAAAAC
This sequence comes from Sinocyclocheilus anophthalmus, assembly GCA_018155175.1. Lineage (NCBI taxonomy): Eukaryota > Metazoa > Chordata > Actinopteri > Cypriniformes > Cyprinidae > Sinocyclocheilus > Sinocyclocheilus anophthalmus. The sequence goes on from JADLZN010009775.1 coordinate 30,218, forward strand.
GCGGATTCATTCAGAAACTAAACACAGCTGTGTTGCTCGGAGACGCACAACAGCTCTGCTGTGGCTTTAAAGGTAATATGTTCTTTGCAAAATTTAGCAAAAACACATAATATTGTGTTTAAAATATTATTATTATTTACTGAACTGTTGTAGAAAATCGCATTTGCACTCGTTATATTTGGGACAAACAGCACTAGTGTGATATTGCTACCTGCTCGTGTGATATGTGATATATATATAAATATGAGACAAAACTCACACAGGGGCATTTTTGCACCAGTATCTTGAATTTTAGGGCATAACTTCACTTTATGGAGTTGTTGCCCTGCATCATATTTGTCAACAGTCAGTTACTGTATGAAGTGTCTGGGGGCGGGGCCAGTGCGTTAACGGCGCTAAAATATTTTAATTGCATTATTTTTCATAACTAATTAATTAAGTTAACGCGTTAAAATGACAGCCCTAATATTTACGTGGGAACGAGAACGTGGGTAAAGGTTGACCTTTCCTGCAGGAAGGTTCTCCTGAATGTCATTGATTTTAGTGGCATAATAATCACACAGCTTTGAGCAACTGTCAGAAATGGGAGGAGAGAGAGGCAGAGGGAGAACGGATAGAGGTGAGAGGGAGGAGAAAAACGTAAAAGATTGACATTTAACTGCAAAGGGGAGACAAGGACCCACTGGCATTTATTCTGATGGAGTGTTCGCTGTCTTTTGGCTCAGCTGGTTCTAGTTGCCCTGTAGATTACACTGCAGTGCCAGTACAAACAGAAAGCTAACCTGCATCCCCAACACACTGCAGGGAGTAGATTGTGGATTTGGTGAAGTTACATAAATAATGGGATGTACAGAGCTTAACACTTTGAGTATTGCCCAGATGGTTTGTCTGTCAGGGTTGCATCTTGGCTGGCAACGGGGTAGTTTTTAAGGTGTTTAAAGTGTTTACACAGCCCAAAGTCCCAGTTGTTGGTGTAGTTCAGGAGGACTCTTGATTAAATCCCTGCCCACAGTTACTGTACCCTGAATAAAAGCAGTCTAAAAGTAACAACATCCCTTGTGCCCTGTCTCCCCAGCATCTGTCCAGCCTAATGAACAGTGACTTCGCATAAAACACCCCAGCATAAAGTCTAGCATCTTTTAGTACTGGGACCTGAGCCATGCACATTTTGCTTTTCTTGCCTTGGGCCATTTCGCCTACAAAAACTGTCTTGCAATCATCCTCTACCCCAAACAAAACAGCCCTGGGTCCTTCTATCTCTCAGAGTATGTTTACTGTGCTCCTCAGCTGCTTCTTCTTCAGCAGCAGCAGCAGCACATAAGTCTAAATCTGATTACTGTCCACTAGACTCAACTCTATTTACAGAGGTATAAATTCTGCTCATCTGTGTAGCAGCTATTGATTTGTGGGCCGTCATTCTGGCCCCTTTTTCTAGAGCTAATCTCCCTCATTTCCGATAAAGACTACTGCTTAAGCAGTCTGGAGACATTGGGATTTCATTTGGAGTCATGTAGAGCGATGATGCTGTAGTGTGGTACAGTCGACAGCAGGACAGACATTATAAAGTATGAAATGCTGTGCAGGGAGTGGTGAAAGATGAGAGCAAATTCACTCAAATCGCAGCGAGGTCAATCACTCTGTCTGCCATATCATGAAAATTGAAAAAGTATTATTAAAAGGTTTTTTTTACTAAATTTTTACAAATCCATAGTTTGCACAGCCTTCAGACATCAGAGCCTGGTCTGATGTTTAATTTAAGCTTTTTCTTGCTTTTGATGAAGAAAGGTTTCACTTTTTCATTTCTTCACTGTTAATGCATAAAATGTAAATCATAAGAAAATGAAGTGCTCTAACATAATTCTAAATCCTGATGTCCATAAATTGTGGATATTCTAATTCCATGTTTTGAAGATAAGCTGCAGTTTGCAACCTAACACAAATGCACTTAATTTCACATTTTGAATTCAGTTTAAAATATTTTGACCATATGTTGATTCAAGCTCTGGTAAATGGCAATGCCAATACTGATCAATTTGAAATGCATACTGGATTTTCACATTTTCCAAAACATTTTATCAGTCTGTTGCAAGGAACTGTAAAAACTATTATTAATTATTTTTTTAAGATTCATAAAATAAATCATAAATGACAATGAAATAACAAGGACTACTGGAACCACCTCAATTATATTAAGTTGGGAAACAATGCAGTTTGCTGTAAATCACATTAGAAAAGGGTAAGACCATGCCGGCCATTATCAAGGGCTGGGAAAACAAAATCAAATGGGCTAGGAGACCCTGAAAGAAGCACTGCTCTCACTGCAGACTACAGGAAGACTATCCATAGTAATCTCTGTATTTGTCTTTCTCTATATCTCTCTCTCTCAGTGATAAAGCATGCGTTTGACACAGTGTTCAGCTGAGGTGAGATCAGACACAGCTGACCTCTTGTTGCAATCAAAATCCCATTTGAGCTCCTGGTGTAATTTTGCCATTAACTCAGTCTGGTGTAGCATAATTGTCCCTGCCTCAGATTCCAACCGTTATGGAGAGAATGCTCTCTGAAGATCACGCAATCCTCCTGTCTGAAAGCAACCTCTTAATGAGCTTAATTTTATTTGGGAAAATAAGCAAGACTGAAGCGCTGTTGGAAAACACGAATCCAAGCGGAGGTGAGATTGCTACTATAAATAGGCTTGTTTATGAGAGGAAGTCAGGCTGCATTTAGCCTCTGTCAATCAAATGTCTTCTCTCACACAGACACGCACATATGTCTTCTGTGGCACTGAACTGTCAGAAGATCTCAGATGAATTCTACAGGTATACAGCTCTGTGATTGGCATTTCACTAAAATGTATTTATCTTGCATGTAACGTCACACCACTCCTCGTCCTTAACAATAATTGGGATATCAGAGTATTGTGAGTATGGTTTTAGTTTTGTCTAGACTTTATGGTCTACAGTTTTGTGTACTCATGTGTATGTGCTTCTCAGTGTGTCTGAAATTGAAGGTAACGGGGAAACAGACCAATGTCTAGTGTGTTGTGAGCTGGTGTATATTTGAACAAACCCACATATATTCTGCTTCTCCATCACCTCATTAAACTGAAACAGACAGGTGAATTGACCAAGAATTACATCAGCTAACTTCAGGACAGCACAAACCGAACAGAATCAGATGCTACTTTATGACCTAGACATTCAACAATATTTATAGTTGACAGAAAAACATTTTGTCAAGAAAGTCAAGATGCATTGTAGTGTTTGCATCATACCTGTCTTACAGGTGCTCAACTAGATCTATTTTCTCTCTTTCACTCCACACCATAGAAACCACCACCACTGACATGCTCATGACTGCTCCCCTGAGAGACGCATGCTGGGTAATACTGGCATTCCCCGAAGGCAAGTTATGTCCAATTAGATCAGCTATGCTGCAGGAAATCTAATTTAACATAACCACATCAGAGAAAGAGAGAGATGGAGGCTGGAAATGCAGGGGAGGCAAAGAAGGCCAAAGTACCAGTGAGTGTGTTTGTAGGCAATTCCCCTCACACACACTTGCTCATATGAGTTTGACCAGACATTTTAATGTGTGTTTCCTTTTACTTTAGAAACCAGTTATGAAGCTGTTAGCTGGTGGTGCCAACAGTAGAAATATTTCTGATGCAACTGAAATTCATAGTTTAATATTTATAGTCCCTGCACTCCTGCTCTTTGGCTTTCCAGAGACACAGGTGTGCTCTGTTATTCCTGCTCTCCAAAACGTCCTCCTCAAAGTCACTAATGGTGTCCTGTTGTATTTACCCATGCTGGGGTTCATGCTGTGTCTTTTTGCTGTCCTTGTGCAACAGTTGAACTCTGCTTCTTTTTGGAGAATGGAAGAAAATGATATAGCTCTTCCTCCTACCTGCAACAGTCACTTATGCCTTAAGCAAACACATTACATAAAAACCTAGAAACAAGTAAACAGCCCCAACAAAACAGTTTAAGCACTTAATAAAACGTACTGATAAAACGCTCAGTATACTCATAGTATTTTATTAACTTGTTAACTTATTAATATTTCAGTAATTATTAAATTATTTAGTATGTCACTTCAAAGAGTACCTAATATGTATCCTTAAAGGGATAAGAATCCTGTCATCATTTACTCACCTTCAAATTGTTCCAAACCTGTATTCATTTCTTTCTTCTATTAAACCCAAAAGAAGATATTTTGAACACTATATTATATTTTTTTTGTCATGAAGTCAGTGCGATGCAATGTTTTTTGGACCCAACATCGTGCCTTTATTTATTTTTTTTTTTATTTTGCAGACAAAAGAAGGCATTACAAGATTGGGACATGGTTGTGTGAATTATCTCTTTAAAGGTAACTAATATGCATCATTTAATGGTGGATGGTACAAAGGGTGTACCTTTAAGATTACCTTTTTTTTCGCAGTGATTTAATAAGGTCATTATTGATCATATTGTAATGTTGTGTGGTGATCTGTGATTTGTTGCACAAATAAGCAACCAAATAAGCAAACCTGACTGAACAAAATACACGGCAGTGTTTGTTTTAAAAGGGATGCTGATGTAATATTTTAATTTCCAGCCAAATTTAGAGACTATGAGCTGCAGAGGGACTGATTCCCAAAAGATGTTTAAATGAATCCATCCTAAATGAAAATATATTAAAATGCAGTTTGTGGTTTTAGAAAGTAGCTAATAGCAGAACACTATAGAATAGGGATTTCTGTCATTTGTTGTGTTAAAACTATATGGCTGTTCTCTTTCTTTTCCTCATTATGTTGAAGAGGATATAGGAGGTGAGTGGGTGAAGTTACAGCAGCACTCAACTGTTAATGTTCTCTTTGCGGTGCTGTTTGATGTCATTGTGGTGAATTCTTTCTCCCTGTGGATTACTGATGCCACGAAACACACATGATCTTAATAACAGACTAATCATCCAAGTCACTTAGCACATCATGTTTTTATCTGCTTTAATTGTTGCCTGTACCTGCGCAGCTAATGGAAATAGATGGTCGCGCTGTGGGAAGGGCTGCTGGGGAATTTAGTGAAGCTGTGCTCTGAAGATGGACTGTTGTTCTGTGAAGTAACAGAAGTCCTGTTTACCAATAGCCAAAGCGTCCTGCCTGTGCGGGAACACACACACCACACACACACACAAAACACACACACCACTCACACCCACTCATCCTCTGAGATTTGAATCAAAAGAGAAAATATACTATTATAATTGTGTCCTATAAATGTGACATAGCCATGTGAAGCCACTATAGGAAGCAATGTCTAACAAATCTGTGAGCAGGGCCTATAGCAGATAAGCTTCTGGTAAGGACTCGCCAATTTGACCTGTAGGTCAAAGTCTGCTCATGCACCTTAAATTAAATATGATTAGTGTTCTGAAAAACTTTCTCTCTCTTTCTTTCACTTTCCTTTTTCTCTTTATCTGCTTGAATATTATGCACTATTAAAATAATGTATTCCCATCACGCCTGGCTCCAGAAGGATCTCAAGGCCTTTGCACAATGATGATGAAAGTCTAAACACAGGCACAAGTCAACTATTAATTTACTGTCTGGTCCCTTCAAATGTCCAAATACCTTTCTTTGTTTTTGTTGTTGGCTGTGAATTGTGACAGGCATTTACCTGGCCTCGTAAAATTGCTACAATCTAAAAGTAAATAAATAAATAATTTGTGCGGCTCATCATTATAAACAAAGTTAAAGAGCTGTCTCTCCTAAATTGTGGCCGACATTTAGATGTCTTTTTACATAAACGGCACATGCAAATGACAAATCGTAATTTGGGAGCATCAAAATGAATAAGACAAGGCGAACTGATTGCCTACATATTTGTAAACTTAGTTACACCACGCGCTTTCTTTATTCCACATTTTACGCTTGTGTACTTTAATTAACACCGCTGCTCATCGGCGGAGGAGCGCGTGCTGACTGAAAGAACGTTCCGCCTTCATCTGATTTAGACGATTTCCTTCCGGGTTGTCAGTGGCTGTCAGGTTTCTGCTCTGTGCTGCCATTGAAATGATTTTATGTGCGCGATCTCTCTGTTTTGGCTGGCATCAATCACATTTTTGTCTGCTGTGAGACAGCTGCCAGATTAATCCTCGAGTCTGTGTGCAAACCATCAGAATCTGCCGAGAGGGGCTGATGAGGGCGAGAAAGGGCCATGTCTTTTCTGGTAGCTAGTCTTTCATAAACCTTATACAAGCTCCCAAATACTCTTATGCTTTAACACTTTTTGCCTTTTGACTATACACGCACTATCAGAGATAACACGGCAGCCTCCTGCGGGTCCAAACGCGTGCGGTTGTCATGCATTGCTCTGGTGCCAGTTCACGCACTTGCGACAGACAGCAACCATTCAGCTGTTTTAAAAATCTCTGGAGGAGGATGGTTCTGAGAGTGAAGAAAACACCCCATCCCATTCCCATCTGTACTTTACTGTGAACTTCATTATACGCTTTATTATGGTTTATTTATTTTTATTGATTTGGATCTTTGCTGTTGTTTTGGAGAAACATGACACTATGTAAAAAGCACAATGCTTG